>BMAO01019450.1:0-30443 GCA_019973975.1 Trichonephila clavata
CAACGTCCCTCTGGCCACACAATTAAACAGATGCTTGCATCTCTTCCTATTTCAACCTTGCCTATGATATGCGAACCACTGCGATAAAAGCACTTTCGTCTATTTTTGGTTCATAATCTTTGTATTTTAAAATGTGATACATATTAAGCCCAAAGTCTTATGCATATGTTAATCAAAATAAGGTAGGCAGTAAATACATACTTAGATTTCAAGCTACTTGGTGACGGATGTTCTTGACTTACGTGCTTTGTACTGCTAAGATTTTTATTTTCAGCCCTATCTATAATGTCAGTAGCGGTATTAAGTATATTTCAAATAATATTGGTTGTTGTGTTAGTAATTTTAGTGCTCTTGCAGCCACCTGGGAGTAGTTCATTAAGTGGTTTTAGTAATACACAACAGGGGATGATTCCGGTGAAATCTTCTGAAAACCCGCTCAGCAGAATAACGGCTATTGTTGCTGGATTGTTTATTATAAACACATTGCTATTGTCAGGATTATATTCAAAAGACGTACATAAAAAATCGATTGCAGAGAAAATTATATTAGAAAAAAAACAAGAAAGTGAATCTACTTCTGTTCCATTTGAAAATTAATGAAGGAAGCTAAATTTATCTTTGTCACAGGTGGAGTTGTATCGTCGCTTGGTAAAGGCTTAGTTGCTTCAAGCGTTGGTGCGCTTCTTCAAGCTTACGGTTTTAAGATCCGTATCAGAAAACTTGATCCATATCTCAACATTGATCCTGGAACAATGAGCCCAACTCAGCACGGAGAGGTGTTTGTTACCGAGGATGGTGCTGAAACTGATTTGGATCTTGGGCATTATGAGCGTTTTACTGGAATTAAAGCAACAAAAGATGACAATATAACAACTGGTAAGATATATCATGAGTTATTGAAGAAAGAGAGGCGTGGTGATTATCTGGGCAAAACTGTGCAAGTCATTCCTCATGTGACAGATTTGATCAAATCGTTCATTTTTAATGGTACGGAAGGTTTAGATTTTGTAATATGTGAAATAGGCGGAACTGTAGGTGACATTGAAAGCCAACCATTTTTGGAGGCTATACGCCAAGTTAACTACACATTAGGAAAACAAAGAGTTATTCTTATTCACTTAACTTTAATACCATATCTTACCGCAGCGCAAGAATTAAAGACAAACCAACGCAGCATTCAGTTCGAGAGTTAAATTCCGCGGGGTTACAACCAGATATTATATTATGCCGCAGTGAGAAAGAAATTTTCGATAATCAAGAGAGAAAATAGCTAAGCTTTGCAATGTTTCTTTATCCAATGTGATACCTGCCCTGATGTGAGTCATATATATGAGTTACCGGTGTTGTATAGCCAATGTGGGCTTGATACGCAAATTTTGGAGCACTTTCATTTAAGTGAGCCAAAACCAAGCTTGATTGAATGGGATCAAATAGTGCATTCCATAAGGCACTCAACACAGGAAGTTACTGTGTCTATAGTGGGAAAATACACCGAATTCCCTGATGCGTATAAATCACTGGTTGAAGCATTAAATCATGGTGCGATTAGTAATAAAGTCAAAGTAAGGATAAATTGGGTTAACTCAAGAGAGAAGGAAGAAAAACCTATAAATGAAAAGCTTATAGGGGAGAAGTTACAGAATTCTCATGCAATCCTTGTCCCAGGGGGGTTTGGTGATGACGGAGTAGAGGGTAAAATATTAGCAATAAATTATGCCCGTACAAATAATATCCCATTTTTCGGAATTTGCCTTGGTATGCAGCTTGCAATTATTGAGTTTGCTCGTAATGTTGTTAAGCTTGAAGATGCACACTCTGAAGAATTTCATAACTGTAAACATCAATCGTTAAGTTAGCTGGCGATCAAGATGACGATCTTGGTGGAACCATGAGACTTGGGGCATACAAATGTAATATAAATGCAAACTCTAAAATGATGGATGCATATAGTAACACTACTATTTCAGAAAGGCACAGACATAGATACATAATCAATTCAGATTATAAAGATGATTTGGAAAAAATGGGCTGATATGCAGTGGCATATCAGAAGATGGAACATGTATAGAGGCAGTGGAGTTAGAGAGTCATCCGTGGTTTATTGGTGTGCAGTTTCATCCAGAGTTTCAATCAAAGCCGTTTTCTCCTCATCCTCTTTTTGTATCGTTTATTGAAGCAGCGGTTGATAAAATTTAAAAAAAGAAAAGGAAAGTGTTTAAGTATCAATATATGGAGCTTGCCATAGAGCAAGCCAAACTTGCTCAGAAAGATGATGAGGTTCCCATAGGTGCTGTAATAGTTAGTGGAAGCAATGTTGTTTCTTCTGCACACAATATATCCAATGATCCAACTGCACATGCAGAGATGTTAGCGATCAGACAAGCATTTTCAACTTCCACGCTTTGTGATGCTGAGATGTACGTAACATTAGAAACCATGTCCGATGTGTGCTCAAGCTATTTCCTTTGCCAGAATTAAACGATTGTACTTTGGGCTTATAATCCAAAAGGTGGAGGAATTGAAAATGGTGCTAAGATATTTCAATTTTGCAGCCATATACCTGAAGTTTATGGTGGGATATTAGAAACAGAATGCTCTTTTTTGTTAAAGGATTTTTTTTGAGAAACTGAGAACATAGTTTAAGTTTATCAATTGTCATTTGCTTGCTTATCTCTGAAACTATCTTCACTTTTTTCCATATAGCCGCCTCTAGCCTTGTTGTGCGTACCGATTTGCTGCTACCCGCGCAATATTAGAGTTACTAAGTAAACTATTGTTAGTACCAATTTCAGTACATGCGAGTATATAATTTAATAATGTTGTAGCTGCTTCCCTATCATTCGGTTTTGGATCCAAACGATAATCTATCAATTTACTGATTGACTGTTTATCTGCAATTTGACCTTCAAACCCCCTGAGATGTCCTACTCCCTCTCCTAAACCTATAACAAATTGCTGCGTTTCTTCAAGTGTAAGTTTACCTAACCTGTAATCCAATTCATTTGCAACTTTTGCGCGCTTTATTTCTTCATGTTCATAACAGTTTAATAAGTTATTTATTGCCTGTACTATACCATTTAGGCTGTTTGCAAGTTCTACTCCTAAAATTCTACGTAATGACTCTTGTACCGATGTCGTATAGACTTCATCAATCACTTCTTTCAGGCAGACCAGAGTGTAGATTATAAATTTTCTTTCTTCTCTTGATTCTGACAGGCTCTTTAAAAGATCAGTAAGAGTTGGTACTACAATGTTTTGCACAACTTTTTGATTTCTTATTAAGGTTGGTACTGTGTTTTTTAATACCTTAGCCCACTGCTTATCTTCAGGCAATTTCCTTTCACTTATGGCAGTTAAAATTGTACTTGCAAGAGTTGGATCAGTTATTGCATTAAAAATAGCATATGATACTTCCAATGATAAATGGTAAGCGAGCGATAATAGATGTGAATTAGAAATAGGAATATGGGAACGTATCTTTAGAACATCTTTAACAGCAACATATAATTTCTTTAAAGCATTAGAATCTCTAGCACCTTGATGCTCTTCAAAATTACTTAACTTATTAGTGAAATTTTCTTGTATATTTTGAAATCTTGCTGCAATTAATTCCTGTTTGTATGTCATCTTTTCAGCTACACTTTCAACTTTTTCCTTTGCTTCCAGGTATAGTGCACCTGCTTCCGCTCCTTTTTCTGCTACATTCGATAACATGCTGAACAAATCATTAGCTGCTTTTTCTAGACTCATGTTAAATGCAGCATTATTAACAATTGCCTCATGTTTGTGTTCCCCTCTTACTTTTTTATACAATACGAACAGAGACATAGCTGCTATTGCGGTTAAAAAGAAGGTTGTAGCTACTATTACTAACACTAGCGGAGACATTTTAATTAGAGTAAACGTGGCTGCAGCTCCCATACCAAGCAAAAACATCGCTACACATCCAACCGCTACTTGGAAATACAACTTACAGTTTTTCTTATTATTTGAAATGTTTGCGTTATTTGGAATGTCTGCTCTGTTTCGTAAAAGAAACCCGATACCTTCTATATCTCGATTCTGAAGAGCTTGTATCAGTAAAGATGACCCATTATGCGAAACATTTGCTCCTAGATCTATACAAGATTGAGCACTATCAAATAATTTATTGTTGAAAAAATACTCCAATAGTGTTTCACCAGAAGGCAATTTGAAATTTTTTACTAACTGCATGTTTTCACTCTGATCACCTCTTTCTATATATAGCTTGAATAAATAAACAGCTTCCCTAGGAGCTATTCTTGCGTGAAAAGCATATTCAAATGCTGTAAGGTTATCATGATTTTTGATATAGAGATCTGCACCATTCTTAAGAAAATCATAAAAAGTAGCGTTAGCTGTATAGGTTTCATCACATTCAATTAAGCGCTGCTTAATAAAATTGACAACAGCGTAGTGTAGTGAGCTATTTCCATTATTATCTGGTATATTAACGTTAACTCTTTGTTTTATGAGATATTTTGCATGGCCCAACTTATCTTGAATAATTGCATTTAGTAATAACGTTCTTCCTTCAGCATCTTGAGAATTTACTCCTTCATGTGCTCCCCTTTCAAGCAATAGCACAGCATTTTCAACATCACCTTTTTCAGCTGCAACACTCAGTAGGGCTTGATCACCTTTATTAACATTAATGTTAGCACCATTTTTTAGCAACCAATCTATAACCTCTTCCTTTTCGCATCTGTCCTCAATCTCTAATGCTTTTGTAAGCACATCAAAGCAGTAGTTATGGTCAGAAACAAGTTTATTTAAATCTAATTCCCCTATATTAAGGTTGCGTGAGTATAAAAACTTTTCACTATGTTGTGCTCCATATTTTTGCAGCAAGCTATACATTTCACTGCCATATTGAGCATAATCCAAAGCAGTACAACCATCATTATCCCTAGCATTTACTTCCATTTTTTGATATAACATAGACAATGGCAAAAACCTTGCTACCAGGTACTGAGACACTTCTTTTTCATTAGCTTCTAAAAACAACTCAACAACTTTTCTATTTTCATTCCTAACAGATCTATGCAGTACAGTACGATCGCTAGCATCTATAGTGTCAATTCTACTGCAATTGCTTATTAATGAACTTATAACTTTTGATGAGCATTTTTTTTCTATAGCAACGTCTAGAATAGTTTTGCCATTTTTTGTAGCATTTATATCTAAATCTTCCTTGATAAGCTGCTTAATTCTGTTTTCCCTATCGGTGCTGTTTTTTATTCTCAACACATCTTCAAAGTACTCAAAATTAGACCACGCATTATAAAATACTTCATTTTCTACTGATTTTTGTATTCTTTCTGAGTAAGCAATATCTGAATGAGCAACATTTCCTATTTGTTCACATGCTATATCAATTCTACTATTATTTTCTGTATTTGCTGCCATATACCCTCCATAAAGCCTAACTTATATTATACTATACTTGTGACGCTTGTCAAGACTTAAACTTACAGTTGGAAATAAATTGGAAATACTGTTTTTTTAGACGAATAGAATAAGAAATTAGTGTTACACATAAAAAAGTTTATCATGGCATGTGTTTTTGATCGTTCTAATTTTTTCGCAATAAAATTTTCTCATTTAGCGAGATTAGCGCATTTTTCACACCTTTTTTCAACTTAGGAGAATACACACTTAAGAGAAAACTAAGACCAATCAAATTTCTTATCTTGCGGTTTTATTTGCAATATTGCTACCACACTGACCAACAAGCAGAAGACTATATAAAGCCCAGCAGCAAGGTTTGTTTGAGGAAATGTTACAGTCAACCAAATACAAACCATAGGAGTAAATCCTCCATGTAACGCATAAGAGATATTGCGTGATAAGCTCACACCACTAAATCTAACATTGGTAGGAAAGAGTTCAGATGCAACTATTCCTATGGGAACTATACCTCTTTCTATTATAGAGAGAACCATTACGCTCAACGCAATCACAAGATAATTTTTATAGTAATATGCAATAGATAACGCAGGACAACACAGTACCATTGTAATTACTATAAATAAGATTGCAGTGCGCTCTTTTCCAACTTTATCAGCCAACATTCCAAACGCTATTGAAGATATCGGCATTAATACACTGGTTATAATGAGCACAATTTCGTTGATATATGTCGTTACATACACATCCACTGATGCTATTTCCTTTGCGAGTGTTCGAAGAAATATGGTAAATCCAACAGCAACATTAACAGGTACAGATATTAAAATAGCAAGTATAAGAGCTCTCTTATGGCGCTTTATAAGCTCTATTATTGGCAAATCAGGTAAATTTCTTTGTTTTCGATTTTTTTCATATGCTGGAGTTTCTCCCAATGTGTATATGCTATACGCGCTAATTAATCCTAAAATAGCTGAGAAAATAAATGGCAATCTCCAACCCCAGGTACAAAAATCAGTAGTTTTTTTGCAGATAATTACTATCACCGCAGAAAGCAAGATACCAATGGAGCGGCCAAAGCCCATTATTCCGAAATACATCCCTAAGTTCTCTTTCCTACTGGATAAATGCTCTATAAGATAAACAGAACTTCCTTGTTCACCACCAAGTGCAATTCCTTGTGTTATATGGATTGCAAGAAGCAATATAGTAGAAATTATACCTACTTGATTGTGACTTGGAATAAATGCAATGAGACTTGATGGTATCGATATTAGCAAGATAGTAATTATTAATGCTATCCTCCTTCCATACCTGTCACCAACGTGACCAAATATGAATGCACCAAGTGGCCTTACAATTGCACCTAGCCCTACAATTCCAAATAATTGCAGTATGTTACTGTAGACATCTTTTGCAAAACAAAACTCTCTGCTGATTATGTTAATCAAATCAATAAAAAGCATGTAGTCATACCATATTGCGATTCTGCAGAGTATGGTTGATATCAACACCCTTGTTTGCACTAAATTCAATTCGTAAATGTTTGCTTATTCTATTCTGGCTGCTTTTTGGGATTTTGCAACCTAAGATGTGGGTTGACTTTTCTATTATGGTGTGTGATAATTGAGATTGTTAAAATTTAGGTATTCACTGACCGTTCTTGTTATAAACACCAGAATAATAAGCTACTGATATTCTCCATCTTTTTTATCTTTAATCCATCATAGCTAGCGATGCAACAAAGACATTCCAGTGTCCGCTACTCAAACGACATGGTGAGGTGTCATCCTAGTAGTGTGACACTGGTTCCTTTATGACGGTGTCAGCCCAGTGCCTTTGTTACTTGCTTTTCTCATCCCCACTTACTTCTTGTGCTTTCGCTCCATCTACTTGAGTACCAGGTAATACTGCATATGTAATACCACCGGCTACAAGTGCAGATGCTACTGCTATACCAATCATTACTAACATCTCTAACCTAACTGTACGTTCAAGTGCAGTAAATGCTATCAGTCCAGCAGCAAGACCCATACCAACAGTAGCGGTGTACCGTGCTCCATTGCCTTGTTTTGGTTGCTCAGTTGTTTTGCTTTTATCTTCTAGTTTTCTATTTTTCTCCTCAGCTTCAGTCAATCGATTTTGTAAGTCTTTTGTTTCATCCTCTTTGGCTTTTAACTGAGCAGCAGTATCATTTGGTGCTGCTTGCAACTGCTGAACTTGATCTTTTAATGCTATTATTTCATTCTCTTTGGCTTTTAACTGAGCAGCAGTATCATTTGGTGCTGCCTTTAACTGCGCAACTTCATCATTTAGTTTATTTATTTCATCCTCTTTGGCTTTTAACTGAGCAGCATTTGGTTGGTTGTTTAACTGTGCTTCTAAATCTTTTATTTTATTTGTTAGTGTTGTTTTTTCACCCTCTAACTTCGTAACAGCAGCATCTGGTTGAGCTTTTAATGCTGTCATTTCATTCTCTTTCTCTGTTAACTTTTGCTGTAACGCCACAGCATCTAATGCTTCCAATTCTGTTATTTTAGCATTTTTCTCTTCTAACTGTTGCTGCAACGCTGTAGAATCTATTGCCTTTAGTTTTTCCACTTCAGCTTCTAAGTCTTGTTTTTCCTGCTGAGCTGTGTCCAATTGATCTTGTAATTCTTGTGTTTTAATTCTCAATTCCTCCTCAGCTTTCTTCTTTGCAGCTTCTAATTCTTCATTTTTCCCCTTTAACTGCTCTTCTGCAGCTTCCAATTCTGTTGTTTTAACATTTTTCTCTTCTAACAATTGTACTGTGGGATGGCAAGATAGGGCTTTTACCATAATCCCCTCTTTCCCATTGTTAAGGCCTAACAGATTTTTCATTTCTTCTAGGCGACTAAAATATTTGCCACCCTCTTTCCCAACGAATTTTACATTCATGATTGTATTATCTCCTAGTTCTTCTTGAGGATAAGAACCAGTAATATATAGTTGTTGATCATTTAGCATACAGCCCACATAAAACTTGTCATCAATTATAGCACCACCCTTATCTACGTTTTTATACTTTTTAAATTCTTCATAATCATCTTTTTTTATAACAAGCACTATTTTATCACCGGCAACCTGTATTGTACCATTCTTTAAGCTTAGCATAACGAACCTCAATTATAATTTAACATTACATAATACCCTTAGAACCTAAGGTCAAGTAATATTTTTATCATAGCATAGAAAATTTATGTTCGTAAACAAAAAATTTTGGCGTAAAATTGCCGTAATTGTGCTATAGCTAAAGTAATTTAGGTTTACCGACCATCGTCATTCCGCTGCTTGTTAGCGGGATCTAGAGATACCGCGGCGGTATGACGTTGCTAGCTTAAGGTTTAAAATTGAGAAATATTTATGTTAAAAGAAAAATACGGCTTTAAAGAAGTTGAAGACAAATGCAACATATTGTGGGAAGGAAGTAAAGTTTATAAATGGAATGGTGAAAAGGATAACACTTTCACTATAGACACACCTCCGCCGACAATATCGGGAAAACTCCATATTGGCCATATATTTAGCTATTGCCACACGGACTTTATTGCAAGGTTTCAGCGCATGCTGGGAAAAGATGTGTTTTACCCAATTGGGTTTGATGATAATGGGCTTCCCACTGAAAGATTGGTTGAACAAACCTATAAAACCCGTGCAAAAGAAGTTGGCAGAGAAAAATTTATAGAGATGTGCCATGAGGTTATTGAAAAATCAAAGCAAGAATTCAAGGAACTATTTAAATCAGTCGGCATTAGTTATGACTGGGATTTGGAATATCACACGATCAGCAAGGAAACTGTGACGCTTTCACAGATGTCGTTTATTGATCTATATAATAAAGGGTATGCATATAGAAAAATGCAGCCCATCCTTTGGGACCCGGTTGATAAAACAGCAATTGCGCAAGCAGAAATAGAAGATAAAGTTTTTGAGTCATCCTTAAACACGATAGTTTTCTCTACTCAAGAAAATGAGCAGATCAATATTGCAACTACGCGACCTGAGTTACTTCCCGCATGCGTTGCAGTTTTTTGTCATCCAGAGGATGCACGCTACACCCATCTGATTGGCAAAACAGCCGTGGTGCCGATCACAGAGACAAAAGTTCCAATAATAGCTGATGATAAGGTTAAAATAGATAAAGGCACTGGGCTTGTTATGTGTTGTACATTCGGTGATGAACTCGACATATATTGGCAGCAAAAGCATAATCTGCCGATGAAAATTATCATCGATCAGGATGGGAGAATAAGCCTTTATGATGTCATTCCAGTGCTTGACACTGGAATCCAGGAAAAAGAGCCAATGCCAGCGATGACAGAGGAAGATATCATGTCAGCGTATGGTCAGAAAAAAGAAGAATGGATCCCAGTGTCAGCTACTCGGATGACAGACGATATACTAAACGAAATAAACGGACTAAAAGTTAAAGAAGCAAGAAAGAGGATAATCGAAATCCTAACTGAAAAAGAACTTTTGATAGAAAGCACTAACATTTCTCATTCTGTTAAGTGCGCAGAAAGATCTGGTGCACCACTTGAGATATTGCCTACTTATCAATGGTTTATCAAGACCTTAGAGCAAAAAGCTCAAGTATTAGATAAAGTAAAAGAATGCAATTGGCATCCAGCTACTATGCGTAAACGTATGGAAGTGTGGATAGAAGGGCTAAATTGGGACTGGTGCATCTCAAGGCAACGTTATTTTGGTGTGCCATTTCCAGCGTGGTATTCCAACCGTAAGGGAGAAGAAGGTAAAATTATTCTAGCTGAGATAAAGGACCTGCCTATAGATCCATTGAAAGATTTGCCAAAAGGGTATAGCAAAGAAGAGGTTATTCCAGATCAAGATGTAATGGATACCTGGGCCACAAGTTCAATTACTCCTCAACTGAGTGCACTGGCAGTAAACAGTGAGTTTAGTTTACCAAATCATCGCTATGATACGATATTTCCTGCAGATCTGCGCAGCCAGAGCCATGAGATAATAAGAACCTGGGCTTTTTATACTATTTTAAAGGCACATTATCATGCAAATTCTTTACCTTGGAAAAAACATTATGATCAGCGGTTGGTGTTTAGCCGATGATAAGAAAAAGATGAGTAAATCAAAAGGTAACATCATCACTCCTCATGTAATACTTGAAACTTATGGAGCTGATGTAGTGCGCTATTGGGCAGCGAACTCAAGGCTTGGAGTTGATACAGTCTACTCTGAAAATATATTCAAAATTGGCAAGCGCCTAGTTACAAAACTTTGGAACGCTAGCAAATTTGTTTCCATGTTCATGGAAAAGTATCAAACGTTGAGCATAAATTCTGCTCACGAGACAATGGATAAGTGGATATTGTCTAAGTTATACAAAGTTATAGAAAGAGCAACAAATAACCTATTACAGTTTGAATACTGCGAAGCTTTGGGCGTAATAGAGGAATTTTTTTGGAAGGATTTTTGTGATAACTACTTGGAATTAGCAAAAAAGCGCGCATATGGAGATAAAGTAGACAGCGAAGCAAACTTAAGTGCAAAGCAAAGTTTGGCATATGTACTGAATATTATTTTGCGGTTATTTGCACCCTTTTTGCCTTACATTACGGAAGAGATATACCACCAGTTGTATAGTTATAATTCTGTACACAATCAAAGTAATTGGCCGAGCAAAGAAGAGCTTATCTATGATAAATATTCAGAGGAAATGGGAGATAATGTTATTCAGATATTAAACATTATCAGAAAGATGAAGGCAGATAATAATGTATCAGTTAAGCATTTGATAAAGAAATTAGTGATAAAAGCGAGCGTACAAGAGGATAAGTTGGATCAATCTGCACAGGATGATTTGCAGGCAGTGTGCAATGCGGAAACGATAGAGTGGATGCAGTCTGAGCTTGAAACTGAAGACGGGAAATACATAGTGAATATAGACTTATACTGATTTTTATAGCTTCACTTCCTTTGATATCTATGCTATCATAGTCATTATTGGTTGTGAGAGAATAATAATGGGGGATTTATATAATAAAGCCAATGCACCATATCTTATAGCTGGTGCTCTTGCTACTTTGGTATTGCTTGCATCTGGGACACTTGCTGTTGCTCCTTATGTTGCATTCTTATCTCCAATTGCAGCCTTTAATGTAGCTCTTCCTGTTGCCTTGAGTTTATCTATACTATCTACTTTAATACTCGCACTTTTATGCAAGGTGATTAGTAGTAATAAGAAAGTAGAGGTTGAGAGAAATAAATTTGCTGAGAAAGAGCAAGAGTTAAAACAACAATTGGAGAGTAAGGTACAAGAGTTAGAAAATAAAATAACTCTGAAAAAAGAAGCTGGAGATAAACAAGTGAAGGAATTAACTCGAGAAAAGCAAGATTTAGAGAGTAAAGTAAAGAAGTCAAATGATGAGAAAGAGCGATTGGAAGCAGAGTTAAAAACAGAAACGGAGAAAGCAGAACAATCAGAAAGGAAGTTAGCTCAGGAAAAGAAAAATCTAGAATACAAGGATGAAGCAGTAAAAAAGCAGTTGCAGGAACAGCAAGTTACAACACAACAAGAATTGAACCAGAAAATTGAAGAGCTGGCTAACGTAAAACAACAATTTGAGAGCAAGGTACAAGGGTTAGAAAGTAAAATAGCTCAAGAAAAAAAAGCTAAAGAAAATGTAGGCAGAGAAGTGAAGGGATTGAACAATCAATTAAGTGGGTTAACTCAGGAAAAGCAAGATTTAGAAGGCAAAATTGAAGAGTTATATAAGAAAATCAAGTCGTTGAACGAGCAACTGAATGGTGCACAGCAAACACTTGCTAAAAAGAAGCATTAGAAGAAATGAAAAATAATCACAAGACAGATATGGATAAATTCAAAAAACAAGCGGAAGAACGTTTAAAGGACAAAGAAATCTCTGTACTCAATGTAGTGAAAGAAAAAGTAGAGCAAGGACTTTCTGGTTCAGAAGAACAACAATACATGCAAGATACAGACCATATACAAGAAGCAATTAATAAATTTATGCAACCTATATATGAAGAGTTAGGTATAAATAATCAACTAGATATAAGTAGTAAACATTTATCAGAACTTGAAGGAATAGGTGAAAATGAGTCTGCTAATGAACAATTCTTGAAACCAAAACCACCTTCTCCTTACACATCCACACCAAGAAGATATCTTAGAAAATCTCTATCTCCTAAAAAGGAAGATGAGGATGAGAATAAAGAAAATTCAGGGCAACTAAATCACGAAAGTCTTGATACAAATATCAACAGCCCTCATTTATCGCCTTTTAAAGATATAACAAATAATTTCTATCACATCTAACGGTGTAAGTGCAGGGACCTCCACAGATAAGAGAATTTTAATAAATATATACAAAACTGCTGAACGTGGGGGGAGGAGGGGAGTAATGAGCAATTTGCTTAGTGAGGCTAACACATTTTATTTTATAGCTAGTTCCTTAGCTACTCTTACGTTACTTACATCTTTAGCGCTTATTGTAACTTCTAATGTGCCTCTTCCTCTAATTCTTGCTTTAGCTACATTATCTGTTTTAGTGCTTGCACTTTCGTATCAAATAATTAGTAATAATAAAAAAATAGAGGTTGAGAGAAACAAATTCGCTCAGAAAGAGCAAGAGTTAGAAAATGAAATAACTCTAGGAAAGGAAGCTGAAGAAGCTGCAAACAAAGAAGTGAAGAATCAATTACGTGAATTAACTCGAGAAAAGCAAAATTTAGACAAGAGAGCAAAAAAATTGGATCAGAAAGTAAATGAGTCAGAAGTTGAGAGAGAATTTCTTCTTAAAGAAAAAGAATCTTTGGAGAAAAGATTAGAAGTAGCAAAGAATCGTACGTTTGAAATAGACAATGAATTGGACAAAACAAGAAAGGAAATAGGTAAGCTTAGTGAGCAGGAAGAGAAATTAAAACTTGAAATCTCATATTCGAAGAAACAGTTGGAAGAAAAAAGTGAATTTATTGCAAAGCTGAAGATGAAAATGGATAATAATAAACATTTAGAGCTAGAGAATAAGGAGTTGAATGATAGAATAGAAACGTTACGTGAAGCACAAAAGACATTACGTGAGAAAAAACATGAACTTAGTGAAAAAATAGAGGCATTGAATAAGGAAAAAAATAGACTTTCTAAAGAAGTAAAGGAATTACGTGAAGAACAAGAAAGACTGTATGCAAACTTAGATAAGCTACAATGTAAAATTAAAGAGGTCAACAAAGAAAAGAAAAATTTATCTAAAGAATTAAAAGAGAAATCTGAAGAGTTACGTGATGCAAATGATTGCATTAATAGTCAATGTTGTGAGTTAGACGGAATAAGAAAAGATTGTGATAATGAAGTAAAAAGTTTAAGAAATTCACTTTTAGAACGAGACAGTCAAATAGAAGATTTTTTGAAAGAGAAAGAAAAACAAGTGAATTTTGCGCAACTGTTGATAAGATGCGTAACAGACAATATAGAAGAACCAATAAGAAATAATGATGGAAAAGCAATATTAGATACGATTCAAATATTAAAGTCTGCGTTACAAGGAGAAATTGCACGGCTTTTGCCAGACGAAACGCCTTCTTCTTCGCTGGAAGATCTTGGATATGAATCATTATTTGTCAGTCGCTCATCCACCCCGACCAAGTTGCCAAATTCACTATTGACAGAATCTTATGAACGCAGTCAGTTCAATCAGAGTGAAAGTATTTGCAAAACACAACAATGAGTCTTATTATAAGATAAATCATGCAAGATAATGAACCCAATAATATGCGCACTGGATACACAAGACTTAAATAAGGCTATTTCTCTAGCTAATGCTCTGCGTGGTAAAGTTGGCATGGTAAAGCTGGGATTAGAATTTTTTGCTGCTCAAGGTCTTTCTGGAGTGCAAGAAGTTGCAAAATGCAATGTACCAATTTTTTTAGATCTGAAATTGCATGACATTCCAAACACTGTAGCCAAAACAGTTGAAGTAATAAAAGTTCTGAACATTGAAATGTTAACTCTGCACATCAGCGGTGGAACAAAAATGCTTGAAGAAGCGCTAAGTGTAGTGCAAGGCACAAAAATAAAGCTGATTGGAGTGACAGTGCTAACTAGTATGAACAATGAGGATTTAAACGAGCTTGGAGTAGCAAGAGAGGTAAAATCACAGGTAATTTTGCTTGCAAAGCTTGCAAAAAAGATTGGACTCCATGGAATAGTCTGTTCTGCATTGGAAGCTCAAGAAGTGCGCCGAGAATGCGGTGAAGACTTTAAAATTATTACTCCAGGAATTCGTATAGATCCAGGTCATGACGACCAAAAAAGAACAGCAACACCAAGAGAAGCAATAAATTCAGGAGCTGATTATATCGTCATTGGCAGACCCATTACAAAAACTGCAAGTAGTGCAGAATTAATACTGAAATCCCTTATCTAATTGAAGTAGATAAAAAAAAGTGCTTGACACAAAAAAACAAACGTTATATAGTGCTATTATCTTTCATTTTACCTCGCTTAATTTAATTACTGGATTAAGCTTACAGTACTAAGCGTGGCACAAAGTGCCACGCTATTTTTCGGTTTACATTTTCAACAGATAAAAAATGATGCCATTTCAGTGCCAAGCACATAACTGTACGAACATTCATTTTTAAAGGTAAATTGCACAACAGATGATGTCATTCCAGTGTTTGACACTGGAATCCAGAAATTTTGCTTATAACTGAGCTGATGAGCTAAAGGTAGTTGTCTTACGCTAAAACAAACGTTTTTAATTAAGTTGCATAGAAGCTGGATCCCAGTGTCAGCTACTCGGATGACGAGAAAGGGAGCACTGGAATGACATCGTTTACTATGTACCATATTGCAATATTCGTACAACTGTGGGAAACATCTATGGATGCCATTCCTATTACCTTATTTCCATTTTTATTTCATTTTCAAAGGAGATACCGTCTCACCAGTCAACAAAAAAATTATAAAAATTGCTCAAGTTACATCATAAAATCAAAAAATACTTTCAATTTACATCCTGTGTAGCAGTACACAGATTATAGTTAGTGGATATGTTGATAAGTAGACCTCTTTCGAAACTCATATAGACAGCTCGAAATTGTGAATTCCTGCTATTAAATTGAATCTCAAGCCAAAACGTTTTCTCCGATTGCGATATCTGTCTGCAATAATTTTAAATCTTTTTAACAGACCAATTACATTCTCAACTACTACTCTTTTGCTTGCTAGCTCCCGATTTTCTACCTTTTTTTCCTTAATTAAGGGACTCTTTTTCATCCTTCTGTGTGGCAACTCGACATTTTTGTGAATTTTCTGAAAACCTCTATAGCCAGCATCGGCTAAAACTTTTATACCTTCTGATACATGCACTTTTGACTCCTTGAAAAGCCGAAAGTCATGCTTTCTCCCGTTTGAAAATGACGTACAAATAATTTTCTTGCTCTTCTTTTCTGCAATTATTTGTGTTTTTAGTGTATGTTTTTTCTTCTTTCCTGAATAAAATCTTTTCTGCTTTTTTTTGGTCTCTCTACAGGTGTTTCCGTTGCATCAATCACCAAAATCTCATATTCCACGTCGCTTTTTAGGAGTTCTTTTCGTCCTGGCAATGCGAAATCTGGGTGTTGTATTAGAGTATCCTCTACCCATTTTACAGTTTTATATGCCGTACTTTCACTTACTCCATAACTTTGACTTATGTGAAAATATGTACGGTATTCTCGTAAGTATTCTAATACCATGAGCAGCATATTCTCCTCGTTTAGCTTATTTTTCCTTCCTCCTTTAGCTTTCTTTTTTTTATTTTCTTCACATAAAATCCCTACCATTTTGTTAAACGTTGATCTCTTTACTCCTGTTAGTCGACGAAACTCCTCTTTATCGAGCTCTTTCACTATTTCATACTTCATTTCTCCTTACCTCAAAATTACTATTTTTACTGCTTTATCCTAGTTTCGAAAGAAGTCTAGTAAATTAGTTACATATAAGACAGCAGAAATTTACTTATCAACATATCCACTAACCAACTACATTCAATAAATTTGTGTAAGATACTATTTCACATAAGATGTGATAGAAAGCATTTTTTGATTTTAAAGCACTAAACCTTCAGCCAACCTTTTAGCCCTATAGTTTTTGATATGGTCTGAATCAAAAGCCTTCTTTGAACTTAGAACACCAAAAACAATATGGAGTAACTTACGCATCGCAGCTCCCACAATGGCCATATTATGCTTGCCTTTTTCTTTTAATCTCTTGCAAAAAGTCATAATAATAGGATTGTGATTTTTAGCTACTATAGCAGGAAAATACATTGCCTTACGTAGTGTTCGTGAACCTAATTTACTTAATCTGGGTTTGGCATATACAGAGGAACCTGATGTTATATTTCTCGGTATAACTCCTGCATATGCTGCCAATTGCCTGGCATCTCTAAAAGCCTTTGTGTCAGGAACTTCAGCTAAAATAGCTGTTGCTGATTCTTCTCCTATGCCTGGAATAGTCAATAGAAGTTGAAAATTTTCCAACAATTCTTTGTGTCGATTTAATAGTTCACGTACGGAGTTTTTTATTGTTTCTATTTTTTGAGCTATATTCATTGCAAGGTCTTCCCAAGCATTTGCAACTTCTTTGGGAAGTCTCTCTTTTTTTTCTAAGTGGTTATTTACTAATGTTAACTCATCTTTTAACGCAACCGAGCAACGATAAAGATGTTTTAATTTTTTCATTTCAGGAGAAGGTGGTGTCCAACGAGAAGGTTCCTGTCTTTGGCAATAATCAGCAATAATTTCTGCATCGGTCTGATCATTCTTTTGTCTTACAAGCTTACTCCTCGCATAAGATTTAATACAATAAGGATTTACAACACTAACAAAATATCCAGAATTGTGTAGAAATTCAGCCAAAGCTTCGCTATAACAACCAGTAGCTTCCATACAAGCTTTCACTTGTTCTACGTTATGTTTTTGTAGAAAGTTCAGTAGACCTTGAAACCCATTATCATCGTTCTTAAAGCTTCTTTTCCTAGTTTCACGTTTTCCTTTTTTACTTATGAATGAGAGATAAACATCAAAGCGATCTTTTGATATGTCTATGCCCAAAAAGTTGTTGATCATATATAACCCCATACGTTACTATTTAAAATGAAAAGTAGGGCTAACCTTGTGAATACAGAATTAGAACCATTTAGGTTTTTCTACGATACCGTCCAGCCTATACTTTGAGAAGGGAACTCTTGTCTCCTATACAGATTTTATATCTAAGGCTAGCAACAGAGTTTTTCCCTTCTCCATCTAGTGCTTAAGCTTAAAGCATTAGATGCTTTTTTCAAGATACAAGGCTATTATGTCACTTACCGATATCGCTCACCGTATCAATGAACTCGCTTCATCATGGGAGCAATTTAAATTAATAAATGATCGCAAACTAAAAGAAATTGAAAGCAAAGGGCGTGCTGATTCTGCAACAATTGAGCAGCTATGCAAGGTAAATAATGCCATTGATAGTTGCAAAGAGCGTTTAGACTTGATCGAAACTGCAGCTCAACGTCCAGAAGTAAATACAGATTTTAGCACAAGCGATAAATATTTTTCTGATTATATCCGCAAGGGAATGGAAAGCGGTTTATCGCACAAAACCCTCAGTGGAGATGATAATGATATCGGGGGTATCTAGTTACTCCGCATATTGTAAAACGCATAAACAAGCGCGTAACTGATTCGTCCCCAATGCGACAAATATGCTCCAGTCAAAGAATCTCTACTGAAACATTGGATTACATTATAGAAGATTTTGACCGTGCCGTTGCAGGTTGGAGTAGTGAAACAGTAGATGATGAGGACGGTGGCAATAAATCTAAGTATGATTTTGCAAAAGATACGGACACGCCCAAAATCCAAAAGATTTCTATCACGACTTACGAGTTATATGCTCAACCACAAATATCACAAAAGTTACTCGATGATGCGTTTGTCGATGTTGAGAGTTGGCTGGTGGAAAAGATTGCCGAGACTTTTAGTAAGGAAGAAAGCGAAGCCTTCATTAAGGGTGAGGGCACTTTTCAACCCAAAGGAATTTTAGCTTATGAAAATGGAAACAGTTATAATAAAATAGAGCAAGTTAAAACTGAAAAATTAGATAGTGATTCAATAATGATGTTGTATTACTCTCTAGATGAATATTATTCCAAAAATGCATCATTTTTGATGAACAGGAGTACGTTGAAGAATGTTAGACTACTAAAAGCTCAAACAGGTCAATATCTTTGGCAACCAAGTTTGTCGCTTAAAGCTCCAGATACTTTAATGGGGATACCAGTATACCAGTCTGCCGATATGCCACCGGTGCCAAACAATCAGCTACCGGTAATTGCGATGGCAGATTTTAAACAAGCTTATAAGATTGTAGATAACAGAGGAATGAGAATATTACGAGACCCTTATACGAATAAACCTTATGTGAGGTTTTTTGTCACTAAGCGTGTCGGCGGAGAGGTTGTAAACACCAGTGCTATTAAATTGTTGAAAGTTGCAAGCAAGTACTAAAAACTTCCACAGCATCATCTTTATAGCTGACCAAAGCAACACGTCATACCGCCGCGGTATCTCAGCATAGATTCCGCTAACTAGTAGCGGAATGACGGTTTTTCAAATTGCCGTAAGTCAGTTTAGCTATAGAACCATTTTACTTCTTTTTATACCATATATTTTCTCTCCACAGTTGACAGGTTAGACTTTATATGTAATAATCGAGTTAATTTATTATTAATTATAGGAGTAAAATATGTGGAAAAGTATAAAAAAGTTTTTTAAGTGGATTGCTGATCACACAGGAATTTCATGGGTTGCAAGAAAAATTTCATCAGGCTGGAAGTGGTTGTTTGATGGTAAAGCAAATGCTACTCAACAAAATACATCACAGCATGAGGAGCGTTCAGATAATGAGAAACAGGGACCTGCTCAAGCAAATGATCAATCAAAAGACCACACAACACCAAAAACTCTGGATAATGAAGTTAATCCTGATCAACCAACACCACCAGGTAAACCTCAAGAACCTGTAATTAATACATCTGAAACAGATGCTAAGGAGCTACCAGAAAATTTTCCGACACCTAATCTCAAAGTTGGAGATGGTGGAAAGTTGTTATTAACTCTAACTCCAGAACAGTTAGCAAAATGTAAGGAGAATAGTGAAGCTACAAGATTAAATGCACTGCTTATATATATAAAATGTGATGCAAATGAATATCGCATTACTGGCAATAGTGTTGATGAGAAAATTATATCGATAGAATCAATACAGAAGAAAAATGAAAATGGTCAATTTAAAAAAATCAGCGCAAAAGAAATTCTAGGTAATGCAATGGTTAAAAAAGTAGATAGTATATCTAATAGGGCATTCAAAACTGCAACGCTGGAACAACCTAAGCCTAATACTACTACGACACAACAAGTGGTTAACAATGACAGCAACAGGGAGGTTGCTGCTGAAGAACATGCATCAAGTTCAACAACTGCTGGTCTAACAGAATTACCTGGAGTTAATTCAACTCAAGAATTATCAACTCCTAATAATGAACCTGTTAAAATAGATACTCCTGATCAACCAAAATCACCGGCAGTGCCAAGTGAACCTCAAGAAACTTTAGTTAATGCACATGAGGAAAAAGGTAAACCTAATAATACTGCTAGTAACGAGGAAGTACAACCAGAGGTTAGCAATGAGGAAGTGACTATTGAATCAGGGGAGTTTTTTGATACAGAAGAGGAAGTGACTATTGAATCAGAGGAGTTTTTTGATGCAGAAGATGATGGAGTTACACAACCAAGATCATTAACTACTGACCCAGCAGTAGAACAATCAACTCCTGTCTCCTCGTCTAAAGCTCTTACTAATGGTACGCTACCGAAAGTAGCAAGTCCTAGTAAAACTAAAAATGGTAGCAATAATGGTGCTGTTGTGCTGTATCAAAGTAGACTGCACCTTTCTCCAGAATTATACGACTATTTGCTAGGAGCAAGCTTGAAAAGAGAAATATTATTTTGCAAGGTGGTACCGAGCTCATTATTTGCTCAATCAATAGCAGAACAAGCTGCTGATAATACCATTCTCGTTAATCAATAACCACTATAACAAACCCTTCAAAAAGAGCACCACTTCAGGTGCTCTTTTTTTCTTTCTTATACACACAAAAGTCATATAGAATTGTAAACACAGTTTTTTTATTCTGATGCTTTTCAATTCTATAATTCTGGTTGTCTCTCTATTACTATTTTTCTACATTATCGTAAAAAAACTGAGCGAAAAGAAAGCAAACCTTGAGGGTAATTTATGTAAATTAGAGCAAGAACTTCAAGAGACAAAACAAAGTTTGCTTACGAAGAATGAAGAAATAGTTGATTTAAGGGTCAAAAGAGCAGAACTTGAAGTAACTCTGCAAAAAGAACGTGAGGAAAAGAAAAAGGAAATAGAATTACTAACAAAAGCAGAGGAGAGATTAACAAACACTTTTAAAGCGCTCTCTCTTGATGCTTTGCAGACAAATAACAATAATTTTCTGAACTTAGCGAAGGAAGTCATTGATAACAAATTAAAAGAAACGGAAAGTGATTTCAAAAAAGACAAGCAACGATTAACGAAGTTGTAACTCCGATAAAAGAAAAATTAGAAAAATTCGATAATGAAATACGCGAGCTGGAAAAAGAGAGGGTAGGGGCCTATGAAGGTTTAAAGGAGCAAATTGGAGCGCTGATGAACCAAACTTCCAGCCTTGCTAATGCCTTGAGAAAGCCCCATATTAGAGGAAAATGGGGTGAAATGCAACTCAAAAGAGTGGTAGAAATGGCGGGAATGATTGAATATTGCGATTTTTTTACTCAAGCCTCAGTGATTGATAAAAATGAGGATAATTTATTGCGTCCTGATTTAATAATCAAAATGCCATCTGGAAAGCAAATAATAATAGATGCTAAAGTGCCACTGGATTCTTACATGGATGCTATATCACAAAATGATTTGCAAATACAAAAGGAGAAATTAAAGAATCATTCCTTGGCAATAAAAAAACACATAAATGACTTGGGTAAAAAAGAGTACTGGAATCAATTTGAAAATACGCCAGAACTTGTGGTGCTTTTCTTAACAGGGGAGGGGGTTTTTTAGCGCAGCACTGGAATATGAGCCTGCTTTGATAGAGATTGGAGTGGAAAAAAAGTGATCATTGCAACACCGATCACTCTAATTGCGTTGCTGAGGGCAATAGCGTATGGGTGGAAGCAAGAGATGATAGCTGAAAATGCAAAGAAAATCAGTGAACTAGGTCATATTTTATATGAGCGCATTTGCACAATGGGTGAAAACTTTGATAATTTACGCAGGAGCTTAAAAAGCGCTGTTGATCATTATAATAAAACTGCTGGTTCGCTTGAAGCAAGGGTGTTTCCTGCTGCCCGAGAATTCAATAAGCTTGGTATACATGCAAAAAATAAAAGTTTAAGTACTGCAAAGGAATTAGAATCTTTACCACGCAATTTACATACTGGAGAATTGAAAGTAGATTAGACTTCTATTGCACTATAGCTAACCCAAGAAAGGTTTCCCTGTGTCATACTGCGATTCATTCCATAACTGTACGAACATTGCGATTTGGGCCTACCAGAAGGGCAATGCCTCTTATCCAAGTACCCTCTTCTTGTCATTCCAGTGCTTGACACTGGAATCCAGCCTTTCCATAATCATTAAAACGTTGTATTTTAACATAAAACAGCTATTTTTA
This sequence comes from Trichonephila clavata, assembly GCA_019973975.1. NCBI lineage: Eukaryota > Metazoa > Arthropoda > Arachnida > Araneae > Nephilidae > Trichonephila > Trichonephila clavata. The sequence goes on from BMAO01019450.1 coordinate 22,227, forward strand.
TGCTTGCCGACTTAATAAAATTCCTGGATCCCAGTGTTAAGCACTGGGATCTGATGGGCCCAAATCGCAATGTTCGTACAGTTGCGCGGTATCTCTAGATCCCGCTAGCGGATGACGGTTGTCGGTAAATCTAAGTCAGTTTAGTTATACCATGCTGAACGACAGATACGGCATACGGATACATTTTTTAAAGTAGCCAAGCTACTTTGATGACAGAAATTTAATGATCCAGGATATACTCCTTTGTTAAGGGAGATTGAGCATTTTCGAATATTTCTTGAGTGCTTCCAGACTCAACAATTCTGCCATTATGAAAGAAAATTACACTATCAGATAACTTTTTAGCTTGCTTCATTGAATGAGTTACCATAATTATAGTAAACCTTAATTTCAGCTCTTGTATAAGATTTTCGATTGCATTGGTTGCCATTGGATCGAGAGCGGAGCACGGTTCATCCATTAATAAAATAGTTGGCTTCACTGCGATTGCGCGAGCGATGCATAGCCTCTGTTGTTGGCCACCGGATAAATCGAGTGCACTATCTTGCAATCTGTCTTTTAATTCTTCCCATAAGCCAACTTTAGTTAAACTATTTTCCACCATCTCATTCAATTTTTGCTTATCCTTCGCCATACCATGCAATTTTGGCCCATAAGCAACATTATCATATATTGATTTTGGAAAAGGATTTGGCTTTTGAAATACCATACCAACTTTTGCTCTAAGTAGTACAACATCCATATCGCGTGAATATATATCACCCAGCCCATCGATATCTAATTCACCAACAGTTTTGCAACCTGGTACATAGTCATTCATACGATTAAAACAACGCAAAAATGTTGATTTACCGCACCCGGATGGTCCGATAAAAGTAGTAACTTTTCTTTTATAAATATTCAAATTTATATCGAATAAAACTTGCTTAGAGCCGTACCAGAGATTTAAATCTTTAACAGAGGCACGTGTATTGCTCATATCACATCCTGCATTGAATAGAGCCCCGGAATTTCTCTTTTATTTTCGTATAGCCATACTGCTGCTTGAACAGCTCCTCTAGCAAATGTTGTGCGATCAATTGCTTTGTGGTTTAGTTCTATCCGTTCATCAGAATTAACAAACATCACGCTGTGATCTCTATTACTCCACCTCCACGAGATACTGCAAAACCTATTCCCCCCTTTTTCCTTATGTTTGAACCACTATGTAAATATTGATTGGACTGAAAATCCACTTTTGAAGCATTAGCAATTGTTTTGCCAAGTTCTATAGCTGTTCCAGATGGTGAATCCTTTTTTAAGTTATGATGCATTTCCCAAATCTCAACGTCATATTCATTACCTAAAAGCTCAGCAGCTTTTTTTACCAATTTCAGCAACACATTAACCCCAACACTCATATTTGCTGACCATAATATTGGAACTTCAGCAGCATATTCTTTCAAATCGACACCTTCTATTCCAGTTGTGCCACTAACCAGCGGTGTTTTAAATTTTACAGCTGCTTTAAGGCAGTCTAACATACATTCTTTAGTTGTAAAATCTATTACAACGTCGGATAACTCAAATATGCCACTAATAGAACTTGTAACCTTGATTCCTAGATTGGCTATAATTGGTCCAATATCTGAATCTATGTACTTACTGCCTGAACGGGCAACAGCACCTGCTATTTCCACTTTGGTATTTGTAATTAATTCATTGAGTATTTTCTTGCCATTTTGCCTAAGCAGCCTATTACTCCAACTCTGATTTTCATAAAGCTTTTTGTATTATATTAGGCTTTTTTTTAGGCTTTGTCACTTCTGATCTATATTCTATAACTGTACGAACACTGCAATTTCAGATCCCAGTGCCTTGACCACAACTATTGCAATATGGTACATAGTGAACGATGTCATTCCAGTCTGGAATCTAGCCTTTCTGCAATCTCATCGAAAACGTTGTAACCACTTTCTATGCTAGTTTGCTTGCTTACAAGCAAACTTTTCTGGATCCCAGTGTCAGCTACTTTCATGACATCATTATAAAGTAAAATGAGATCCAGTGTCACGCACTGGGATGACAAGAATAGGGCACTGGGATCTAGCCTTTATTATTTGGTTGAAATTAAGTCTTCTGGATCCCAGTGTCAGCTACTTTCATGACATCATTATAAAGTAAAATGAGATCCCAGTGTCTGGGCACTGGGATGACAAGAATAGGGCACTGGGATCTAGTGGGCTCAAACTACAATGTTTGTACATCTGTGATCTATATTCTATAGCTGAATAATTTAACAATTCAAAATGAATACATATCCTATTGAGCTCTATATTACATACCAGGTTGCTTTGCCTTTTCCATGCTGAGTGAATGTGATTACTCTTTACGAGATTAGATACGTGCTCTTTAAGGTATTGCAGTTTGCTTTCAATTGTTGCAATTTTCTTGAGCATTTGTAAACGTTCTGGAGCTAAATTACCAAACAATTGCCATGCTCCTTTAAATTCATCAATTTCAGCAACTAATTTTAACATTTCAGGTGTTATTACAATTTTTGAAATGTCAAACATATCTGTATTTTTATCTAGTTATATTCAATTATATTCGAAAATATCCTATTAGCAAAGAATACTTGTGAGACACACACTAAAGAATGAATTTTGGTAGGCATAAAAGCAGCTATTTTATGTTAAAATACAACATTTTGATGAAATTATAAGAAAGGCTGGATCGAGTAGTCAGCTACCCGTCAGTGCATGTTGAAAAATCATTTTATGATCTAAATCAGTTTTTTTACAGGTAACTTCTAAGCTTATCAATTTTTCCAAGATCTTCTTAAGTTCTGAAAGTTGCAAACTTTTCAAATGAGATTTAAACTCTGCAATTGTTTAAAAAACAATGGAGGGCTTAGCTGATCAATCGCAGCCTGCTCACTCATTCCACCTTGCACTGACAGCAAAACGTTTTCAAGGCGTAGGAAATAATTTGATATAATGCGAATTAGTGCTATCGGTGAAAAATTTTCTTGCGATATCAATGCATCAGAAATTCTAATGAAACGCGACATATCTTTACTTGCTATGGCAGAGCATAGATCATCAAGTGTAGCATAGTCGTTGCCGGAAGTTGAAAAGCATAATTCTATATCAGTAAGTTTTAGGTCTTTTCTCTCCCTAAGTATAAACTAACTTCTCAAGTTCTGAACATATAGGCAGCTTGCTATGATTAAAGTAAGATTGCAAATGGTAGATTATCTCATTTGTGCATTTTATATCATTTGTTTTAAGTAACTTGATATAATGTCATAAAGATTGCTGTTGCTGTCCTTATAGCAAGCAATCACACCAAAAATTTTTGAACTCTCCATATAACTTTTAGTCGCAGAATTATATGGAAGATCATTTGCTACCATCATTACATAATGACCACTTGCGTTATAATCCAATACATTTTTTAACTCCTTGGATATACCTCCACTCACATTTATCAGCTTAATTAATTTTTTGCTGGTAAACATCGAAACGTTTGCCAATTCAGAAACAGTAAACTGGGTGACTTATGCACTATTGCAAAATCCATCACCTGAACTGAATACTCACCCAAATTAGCAATTATTTCTTGTACATAAAAATCAACCCTACTGTTATCACTTCCATGAATTAACACACACGTAAAGCATCAGGTTTCTCTAGGAATTTTTTAACTTTGGATGGTGTGACCCTCATGCTATCTATATGATATCATTCTCATTTGACTGTACATGAGTATCCAAAGACTCTGAGTCTCCTTGTGCAATATTATGCACATCACCTGCTACATCATCTGACTCTTCTGTTTTTCCTGTAATATAATTATAAAATTTTTCACAGGTTGAGATATATATTTGGAAAAAATCCTTCTTCGCTCATATTGCTTACTCCATAAAATTAACAACTTATCATTAGCATATAAATAATAGTATAGCAAAAACTATTTTGTGCTAAGATAGTGATGTTTTATAATGAGTATATTACAAAATTATTAACATTCGAGATCAAAATTAAGCCAACCTGCTTAATACTAGCCTTATAAAATAAGCGATAATTAAATATACCGCTGCAACAAGTATAATTGCAGGTCCAGTTAACAAATCAAAACTTGCAGATAACATGAGACCTGATATCCCAGAGATCACAGAAAAAACTGTTGCAACAATAATCATCTGCATTGGAGTTTTCGAAATGAGCCTTGCAGATGCTGCTGGTATTAGCAAAAATGCAGCAATGAGTAATATTCCTATTAGTTGGGCAGCAATTGCTATAAATATAGCAAGAGTGATTAAAAATTCTAGTCTAACAAAGGTAACATTAATTTTTTCAACTACTGCTAAATCTTGATTAATTGAAATCATTAACCAATAACGCCATCTAAATATTAATATCAAAGTAACTACTGCAGAGGTTAAAAAAATCAATACTATATCACTTTGATCGAGCGTTAATATATCACCAAACAGTGAGCTAATAATACTATTATTGCCAGATGGAAGAAAAGACATAAGTATTAAACTCGATGATAAAACTACATTGGTAACAATGTTCAATATCGTATCAGCAGAATATAATCTGTTAAAATTAAGAGAAAGTAGTATAGCAAATGTAATTGCAATGAGCATTATGCTAAGCGATGGGCTAATCTTAAAGATTAAAGCAAGTGCAACACCAAGCAACGAAGAATGGGACAAACTATCACCAAGATAAGATAACCTTTGCCATATCATAAACGATCCTAAAGCGCCTGTTACTAGGCTAATTACAACTACTGCAACTAGACTATTGATGAAAAAGTCCTGGGTAAGCATGCTATATGGCTATTAGATAACTGACAACAAATCTATCTTCGGATATCAGAATATTATGGGTTCTGCATGCAGAACCTGTTGTCATAAATTCAAAATTTAAACCTTTTTGTTCCATAAGATAGGACTTCACTGAAGAACTTAGTATATTGCGTGTTTTACCAGTACCTATTAACAAAATTTCTATTTCCTCTGTTAAAAAAGATTCAAAATACTCCTTGCTGTTTATATCACTTTCTTTCAATTTTATCACCTTTTCAGGAAAAATTATAATTGAGCCGCAATATTCTCTATTATTCACCAAAAATTTTCCTTCCCTGTAACCATTTATAAGATTTTTATTCTCGGAAATTAAGGGCATAAGTCAAACTATTAATTGAGTGTCACATACCCACCATTCTGGTTGCTTTTTTCCGATATTAACTGCAGCAGCTTTTGCATTTTCCTCACTATCGAATATTCCAAAACATGATACACCACTGCCTGACATGCGAGAAAGTATAGAGCCTTCTTGTGACTCAAGTGTTGATATCACATCCTTAATTTCAGGTACAAAGCTTATTGCTATTTCTTGAAGATCGTTTCTCGTCTCTTTAAGAAACTTCAACAAATCCTTTTCAGCGTCATCGCTCCATTTAATTGGCTCAGAAAATTTTCCTTCATGTTTGGAAAATACCTCTGGTGTACTCAAAAACCTTTTTTTCGGTTTCACAAGCACCACATTTGTAGGTAAAGAGAATTTTTTAATGTGGCATAATTCTTCGCCAATACCTCTAACAAAAACTGGCTTGCTATCTACGCTTGCGGGAACATCAGCACCAACGTTTAAGGCTATTTCATTTAAAATCGTCCTATCAATCTCCCACAGCTTCCCTAGCGTACGTACCACAGCTCCAGCATCTGAGGATCCGCTACCAAGTCCTGCAGCAATTGGTATGTTTTTTACAACCTTTACAGTGACTTTAGTGCGTACAGGAGCATGCCTAAGCAGCAGATTAACCGCTTTCATTACAGTGTTATACTGGTTATTTATTCTAGACTCGGAGTTTATAAATTCAACTGTAGAGTTATCGTATCTAGAATCCTTCTCACCTACTTTTATTTCCAAAAAATTACAGAGATTAGCAAAGACAAATAAACCTTCAATCAAGTGATACCCTGTTTCTTTTTTGTCTACAACATGCAAAAAAAGATTGATTTTTGCAGGCGCCTTTACACAAAAACTTTTCATTATATATCTTCACTAACACTATTTTTACATTATATGTATAATGCCATTCTAGTCAACTTTTATAAGGTTCTCGCACTTCTGATGAGATCAAATGCCATAAATCCTAATTTCTCTGTGTGGGTAAATGCGTCCGCTGGTACAGGCAAAACAAAAATCTTAATAGACAGAGTATTGAGACTTTTATTAGAAAACAAAAGAAATATTCTTTGCTTAACATTCACCAATGCTGCAGCAAATGAGATGGAGAATCGCATTCACAGCATACTCAGTAAGTGGGCAATATGTTCAGATAGTGTGTTGGCAGCAGATCTAGAACAACTAGATTTCTTTCCGATGTCATTCCAGCGCGTGACGCTGGAATCCAGTAAAAAAAAAGAATGGATCCCAGTGTCACGCACTGGGATGACAGGGGGTGGTGCATCGCATAACCATGATTTAAGCAAAAAACCAGCGGTAAACCCTTCGGTGTCATCCCAGTGCGTGACACTGGGATCCAGAAAAAATAAAGATTATTTAACAAGAGCAAGAAGGCTTTTCTCTGAACTGGAAAATCTTGGTCTAACTATACAAACCATACACGCTTTCTGTTACAAATTAATCTCCAGCTTTCCTATAGAAGCTGGCATTGCTCCAAATTGCACGCTGAGTGAATGTAAAGAATTACATTCCATCATATTCAATAAAGTGCTTCATAACGAAACTGTGCAGGATGATATCAACCTTATTGCAACTGAAATTGATGAAAATAAACTACGCGATTTGCTTTATACTTTATGTGTAAAAGATCGATGTCAGCAATGATTCGAAATATATCAAAGATAAATTGAGCGCCCCAGATGAAATTCATGACTTACAGAGTGAAACAATTGAGCACGTGGGAAGACTAGCCGAGATATTAAGGAAGGCAGTAAAGAGATCAGAGTTATAGTGAAATACTTTATTCTACTGTCATCCCAGCTGGATCCAGAAAAAAGAACCAGTGTCAGCTACTCGGATGACACCGGAATAAGTGGAATGACACCAAATAGAAAACCTAGCCAAGGTATTTCTCAAATCAGAATCGCACGAAAAAGAGGCATATCATCCATTGCAACAAAAGTATTTTGGAGAAATTCAAAGATGCAGAGCAAATAATAGAGAGCGTTCAGAATGTAGTATTTACCCATATAAGAGACATGAACTCTTATCAATATTCAAGAGAACCAGTAGCTTACTTGGTGTATTTAAAGTATATGTTGATTTATATAATAGTGAAAATCAAAAAATGCACTGCTTGACTACAATGATATAATTGACTTAGCAACAATCTTCTCAGCGACCCAGATCATAAAGATTGGGTATTTGTTTAACTTAGATCAAAAAATAGATCACATCCTTGTTGACGAGGCACAAGACAATAGCATCAGTCAGTGGAAAATTATAACAAATCTCTGCGATGAATTTTTGCCGGTAATGATGAAAAGCGAACCTTATTTGTTGTTGGTGACGTAAAACAATCCATATACAGATTTCAAGGAGCAAATCCCCATCTATTCAACTATATGCAACAATACTTTCATACGAAAACTGGTGGTAGAGATTGGATATCATGCCAACTTGAAAAGTCATTTCGTTCAACTCCAGAAGTTTTGATGCTTGTAGATAGAATATTTAATAACTTCCGCGCAGAAATATCTTTTTGTTGATAATGAAATAAAACATGTTCCACATAGAGAAAAAGATCAAGGATATATTGAAATTTGGCCAGCGTTACCAAGGCGCAAAGAGAAAGAACAGCGAGCTTTACAAATTCCTCTGACATGCAGGGAAAATTATTAATAACAGACCGATTACTTGCTCAGGCAATAGCCCACAAAATTCACAACTGGTTAAATGAAGGGCGAATTTTAGTTGCTAAAGATCGCCATATAGAACCAAGGGACATTATGGTTCTGGTACGACAACGAAACGTGTTAGTTGATTACATAATAAGCGAACTTAAAAAAGCAAACGTGCCAGTTGTAGGCCGAGATTATTTTAGAATTATGGACTATATAGCCGTGCAGGACTTAATAGCTTTGGCCGAATTTTTACTCCTCCAGGCAAAAATCTAGCTCTTGCAAATGCTTTAAAATCACCGTTATTCAATTTTACCGAGGATGATTTATTCAATATTGCATACGAC
>BMAO01019451.1:0-42500 GCA_019973975.1 Trichonephila clavata
TGTATAGAAGTACGACCCTTACCAAAGTTGTAGATAAAATAACAGCAGCATGAAAAAAGTGGTTCTATTGTTTTTTTCTATATTTTATAATTGGATTATTCTATTATATTGTTATTCTTATTATTTTTTGTGTTGAATTAACTGTCATGTCATAGGAAGTATTTGTTATGTTTCATTTTTTAATTTATATAAGTGTTACTTTATTTATGCTTATAATATTACTTAAATTGAAAAAATAAAAGTGTGATTTACCAAAACAAATTAGCAAATTACAGTATTATTAGACTAATAGGATTTTCAGTATATAAAATAAATTCTTTAATTGTAACAATTTTTATGTTACATTTTTTTTTTAATTTCGTAAGATTGCTGTATTTTAGTTGTAAATCTTCTCACTTTAAATAATATGTAGCACCTTTTTTCTAAAAAAAGAAAAAAAAATATTATGTTTGGAATTTTTTTGTAAAACCGCTCTTACCACGCGGGCATCATGTAGTGTTTCACTCTGTAAAAGCTTTTCACTTTTTTTGACCTATTTACTGTATCATTTTTCTTCTGTAAATATGTCTAAATAAAACAATACTTGTTCAAAATGTCCAATTTCTTTTTAGGTCTGTCATGTATGTAACAATCGTAAATTAAAACGGTTAAAAATATTTAAAATAGTATGCTTTATCTGTTATTCCCTTCTAACGTCAATCATTAAACATGAATTCTTCAAACTAAAATATGAAACGAAATTCGAAATCCAAAGTCATTAAAGTCACAGCACACAAGTACCCTTTCTCTAGCATATTACTTTCACAGTAAAAAAAGGATTACTTTGTATTCCCCCCCCAATTTTTCTGGAACTACAATTACATGCTCTTTGGAATGAAGCAATTGGACTATACATGCACCGAGAAACCAGAAGAATTATTAGGAAATGATGTACAGAAATGTTTTTGTTGGCCAATTCTGAGAAGTAATGAAGTTAGAATGGGAAACTTTATAGAAGTTAATTTAAATTCAACTACTATAGTCTGATCTAAATTGAAATGTACTATTAACAATCATATATGTCTTAAATATAACAGCATTTCCATTATAATATTTACTTAACAGACACATGTCCATATATTTCTTCTTGATGAGTTTTTATGAAATAGATGATAAATTAGGTTTAATACTATTCTACTGACCTATGCAAATAACACTATTGTATATATTGATAGGATACCCAAACAGTCGACTCTATGATCCTAAAACAGCATGGGTGCAATTCTATACTGTCATTCATTATCACATATTAATAATAATATATTAAAGCTTCTATGCAAGACCATTAGACGTTATCTACCAGCTTCGCTGGGTATTTCATGATGATATACAGAAGGTCGTTCACACTTTATGGAAATTATTTTGATAGTCAATTTCTATCAATAAATACCGTATTGTTTGTGGAAATTTGCTTCTGCCTGATAGTTAAGGTTCCTTACAACAACTCTAGCTAGAAGCTCAACTCTTCATGAAAGTAAACGTTTTTTTTCTTAGTACTGCCGTGAACATTTTACTCCATTCCTCCAGAATCCGTTTCAAAAGTTCATTCAGTGTTCTTGGATGCCATTTTTCTTAGGTTCGTTTTAATAAACCGAAAGCATAAAAATAATTACAGAAGCGTAGGGTGATTTTACACGTATTTCATCAAAGGGGACACTCTTTATTGCTGTTTCTTATTCTTTCTTTGCTAAATAAGCGATTGTTGACTTTGACGTGTGACTAGAGGCTTTGTTCATATGAAGATCAACTTATCAATGGCCTTTCCAAGTAAAATTGGAATTTCTTCTTCAAAAAGTGGTTCCAAATTATTCCGCTGATAATAAAGTGAATAAAATTTGGTTTATTTTAGACTTTTTGACTTTTAATTTGCCTTTGTAACAAAATCCTACTACTATCGTGTATCTTTTTGGGAACTTTTTTGTACACTGACGAAGCCATTCCCGTGCGATTATTCCCGTCAGTTGTGCAATAGAAAATTGATCTTTTTTTATTACAATCCCCTAAATATACCCATTTCTTATCGAGTGTTACCACAAATTTCCATTTTTCAGCAGCTAGGTGTTTTTTATATAATTTTCTACAATTTGTTTTCCTTTCAGCAATATGTTTTGGCAAAAGCAGATGAGCTTTAGGTTAAAACATCTGTTTTAACTTTAAATCTTTATGAATGATTTTAATTACAGTTCCGGTAGACATTCCTATAGTTTCAATGCAATGAATCTTTGAGTAGGCGTATTTTTTTTAGGTACAGATTCTTCACATTTTCTTGATAGTTGTCTGCGTTTGAACAGTCTTAGGATGAAGTTTCATGGTCAGGTTTTCATTTTTGCTTTCGCTTTTTAATTTGTTGATATTAATATTTCTCGTTGAAAAGCGTAATTGCGTAGCCTTCTAGCCATGTATCATTTTTAGGAGCCATTTTTAAAATAAATCTTTTGTTTTACGTTCCAATGAAAAGAAAACTTAAGCAGACGATTATTATGAAGTTGCCAAAGTTTTATCTCAAAAGGCAAACGATAAAATTATTTACAAAATCGTTTCCATTAAGTGTGAACGACCTTCTGTAGAACTATATACTGTTCATAAGTTATTAATACGCAAGTCCTAACATTAAGCTTTCAATTGTATCGGAAAACATTCTTACAATCTTCGCACCCCCCCCCCCTCCTTAGCGAATTTTTGCTCAGCAAAAGAAATACGCTTACCAAAATTAAAGTCTGTCGGCCTAATAGTTCAAATGCAGAATTGTTTTTATCTAAAAATGCCCGTCACTCTCCCCCCTTCCTTGGAATTAGATTTCCGTAAGAACCCTTCTTACCAAATCTCTCTGCTCAATATAAGAAACTCGCGTACCATATTTCAGATTTGTAGGTCTAATAGTTCCGAAACGGGATTTTTTATCCATAATGCCTCCTGATCCCTCGCAAACCCACTTGGGAGTCAATTTTCACAAAACCCATTCTTAGCAGATCTTCACTCAACAAAAGAAATATGTTCATCAAATTTCAAGTCTATATCTGATAGTTTCAGAGCTTGCGACGAGTATGTTAATCGCCTTTCTCCTGTATATAAATTGCCAAGATCAAAAGAATTTTGAAATTAATAACAAATTACACAGCTTAAAGCACAACATTTCTCACTGGAAAATTTTGTCGTTTAGATACGACTTCGAATTGGTCACACGAGACTTACGCATCGACATTTTTATCTGAGAGAAGATACCCCTGAGTGTAATCATTGTGTTTGTCGACCGGCTGGGGGAGAGATATTTTGATTGAATGGTCACTTTTAACTCTGTTCGCTTCAGGCATCTTAATCCTTTACTTTAACACAGTTATGGAGCGATTGGTTCTATAACGTTAAAGTATAGAAATTTTTTGCAAATAATCAGAAGAACAATTTTTTATTTTTTAGGCTTAGCTGCGCCAACATCAAGTCGTTGCAACTAATCTGATGCCAGAATACGGATTATTGCCAATCTGGTAAACTGAAGAATGTTAGAAAGAGAGAGAGAGAGAAAAAAATTGCTTCCAGATTTAAGTATAAGTATAATACATACTATAATACAAATACAAAACAATATTTTATATAAAATACAAATTCCTAATATTACAAATGCATAAATATGAAATTATGAAATTCATTTTTAAAATTAATTATTTTACGAATTATATAATTTTCTATAATTTTATTACATTTCTGTTTGTTTATTAACTTATTTGGCCATTATTGTCATTAGTTGGCAATTTTGTCAACTAATGGCAATTAATTATTCAATATTTGTCTCAACAACACTAATTGACTTGGTTGGGGAAAATCCCGAACTACAAACTATTTATTTTTTTTATATGACGTCGGCCTTTTTTCGCAAAATATCTACTTTTAAAAAACTTAAGATTTCAATCATTGCACATATTAAGTTTCATAAATTTAATTAATTAATTAAAAATATTTTTTCGATCACATAATTAGCTTAATATGTACCAAGAGAACTCAGTGCCAGAAATTCAAACCAGCTCTCTGTATAGAGAGAAGGGTTGCTTATAAGTTACTTATCAACTATTTATTTGTTTTTAGAAATTCTAAGTATATTTCATATTAATATATAATCTATTCGGATTCAAATGTTGCCCAAATGGAATAGCAGTTAATGATATTGACTGATGTGCCAAGGACCCGGGCTCGAATCCTGCAGAAGGCATGGATATTTATAAACGTTTAGTGCGTGGTGGCGCTCTAACTGTCGAGAGGTTGGTGGTAGGGGAAGAAGGGTTGTCAATGAGGATCACACATGATCCGGCACTGCCTCTCCAAATTACCACACAACGACAACGGGAGAATTTTTGCAACGTACATCATCCTCTCTACACGACAGATCTTTAGTGTAACTCGGGCTCAAACACATGACATGCCGGTCATCAGTTCATGACCATTACCTCTATGCCACCGCAGCCATATTAACAGTATCGAGAGATATTTACAGAAAGAATGGTATGAAATATCGTTTTTCTTATATAGTGATCTGCATCAGTCTATTCCATGAGGATTTTCCCTCGCAGCTGGCCAAAACCCTATAAATCAAAGCAGTAATTCAAATTCCAAGCGTTTTCATTATTTTGACTATTACCTGTATATTTTATTCAAATGAAATAGAAGGAATTTTTGAATAGTTCCACCATGAATGCTAGAATTGCAAAATGTGTTTTGGGGGAACTTAGAAAAAAAAATATTTGGGGGTTTATTGGAAATTACGAAATATGAATTTCAATAAAAATGATTGAAGGCTTCTTTTTTTTCCCAAAAAAAATAAAATCTCCTCAGAAGAAAACAATAGCAAACAAATCATAAAATAATACTGTAGATTATTTTAGAAAAAAACCTTTTCTGTTTCTTTATATATGAAACAAATTTAATTCAATGGGATGTTTTCAATTATGTAACTAAGATAAGTAAAACACCCCTAAAATATTTATGCATTCACTATAAACTCATTGATAAATATGCAATAAGTAGACTTCCCGATATTCAAACTTCTTTAATACCAGCCATTCTTTTTAATAAAAACACTGCTTTTAAATTTTATACTATTCACTATTATATTAATAAATAATTTATATATAATAATAATTTGTGCGATCTTTTTTTTTATCCAGTATATGAATTTCAACGACTCTGGAGCCTCTGTAATATTTTCTATAAATGTACAAATATACACTTCAAGGCACTCTGCTCATTTGCTGTTAATCTGTCGACAATGCACGTTAAATTATTTTCTCTCGACGCTCCATTGGCACGCGCTTGATTGAAGATGCAAATGCCAGTGACATTATAAGTTATTTGATAGATTATGAAGACGGACAAGAAGAACCGGATTCTTATAAAGCAGATAAAATATATGGAAGAATCCAGCTTTCCAACAAACCGGGAAAGCATTTTCTTTAAATTGATACCCATTCCGAAAGGAATTTGAAATTCCAAAAAGAGCATTAATCATGCATATCTGATTATCGAGACGCTTACAAGCAACTGACCGACCGACTGTTGTAGCGAAAGCTTATCACTTACGTTCTTGTGCCCATTTTCAAGCGATTTTGAACTAATTCATTACAAGAAGATGCGCACTTTGGGTTACAGTGAGTGGCAGTGAATTACGTATGTGCATTTTGAAAACTTCTCTATGTATACAATGAGAAATTAAATGTTTTAAAAATGTTTCCATGCGTAATTTAATTATTTATTTTGTTTGGAAGTATTTTCTCCTACATTTCGCAAATAATTGGCGTATTTTCTGAGTGCGACTTTTTTTTATGCGGTTCCTCCCCACCGCATAAAGAAATTTTCTGTCGTAAGTCGACTGATTTTTCTGTTATATGTCAGTATTTATGAAATTTTCGAATATTTTTGGGGACCGTTTTCTTATGCAGTCCCTATCTACCGCACAAAAACAGGTTACACTGTACAAATACCAAAATTTTAATTTTATTTGCCGTTACTATTTTTAGTTAATGCCACCAAAATATCTCAACTGCTTAGCAAAGCTATCACTTCTTTGAAAACCTTAGTAAAAAAGGGGGTCTCTTAAAATTCAATCTTAAGGGGAAAAAAACTTAGTGTTACTAAAACTATGATTTTAAAACAGAAGCCATAAAAAATTATAAATTCTCACGTTATACTTTATTCCTGAATTAATTTGATGTTTTTGCACATTTTTAGGTAATTTATTTTCAAATATTTTATTATTATCAGTATATTTACGGAAAAAACAACATAATTATAAAGCATGCATTTATTGAAACTTTTACGGACGCAATCGTGATTTTAATTCGTTTTATTATGTTCAGTTTTTTCTTAAAGAAGTATTGAAACACAACGAATTGTAGTCGGAAAAAAAGTGGGTCACCCTTAATAACTTCAGCAATTCCAGTCACAAAAAGATAAAAATTATACTATTAATGGTGAAACAAATTTAGTTCTGATTAATTAACATAGTTAATTAATTCTAAAAAAGGTCCTCTCAATATGAACTTTGTTGTTTTAAAGCTCTAACTTCTCGACATAAAAGGCCTAATTAAATTTGGTAAAAATCAGCTAGAAAATTTCTTTGTTATATAGCTTAAATAATGGTTATCTTATTCTCAAATGAGTAATGAAAGCCAAAAGATATATATATACTAGCCGCGTTACCCACCCGCTTCGCTGGATATTTCACGATGTTTCATAAATATATACTGTTTATATAGAAATATATATATATATATATATAAATTTTTGATATCTAAGCCCTAGCATTAAGAATTCGATTATGTTGAAAAATATAATTATAACTGTAACTCTCGACTCTTGATATAAAAAAGGACAGGACTTCCAATTTGTATTTTCTAAAAATCTCTAAAATTGAAGTATAGAATGATACTTGCACTTTCGTAACCCTATAAGAAAGTGGATTTCCGCAAAATCAATTTTTGGTGGATCTCTACTCTGTAAATACTACTCCAATATAACTGTTCTTAGCAGATTTCAATTTTATAAAAAGGAAAATGCAAACCAAATTCCATTATTATAGTCCTTGTTGTTCGAAAATAAGGAGATTTTTTGTCAATACGCCCGAGTAACCCCCTGCTCCACCAGAAGTTGATTTCCGTAAAATACATTCTTAGTAGTTCCCTATTCAACAAAAGAAACATGCTTAACAAATTTCAAGTACGTGGGTATAACTATTCACAAACAGTATTTTTTCCTATAACCTCCCCTTGACCCTTCGCAACCATCCTTAAGTCGATTTTTGTTTTACTTTTTGTTAGAAAAACTCTGTTCCAAGGAAGAAACGTGCCTACCAATTTTCAAGCGGGTAGATATAACAGTTTAAAAACGGAAATATTTATCTATTACGCCCCTTAATTCCCTGAAAGGAAACTTGTGGTTTGATTTTCACGAAACCCATTTTGAAGCGGTTCTCTACAATACGAAAGGAATCTGCTAACCAAATTTCAAGACTGTACGTCTCATACTTTAAAAATGGGAATAATTATTTATGACGCTCCTTGAGCCCCCGAAATGAACACTTAGGGTCGATTTTCACAAAACACATTATATAGCGCATCTTTATTCCGTGAAAGGATTCTGCTTATCTATTTCAAGACTGTACTTCCAGTAGTTTAAAAATGGAAATAACTATCTAGAACGCTCCTTGTGAGCCCCGTAACGCCACTTGGGAGTCGATTTCAACGAAACCATTTTGCAGCGGATCTCTACCCTATAAGAGGAATCTGCTTACCCAATTCCAAGATTATACCTCTAATAGTTTAAAAATCAGAATTTATAACGCCTATTAACCCCCAGCAACACCCCTTGGGGTTTATTTCCCCTAAACCCATTTTGTAGCGGATTTTACTCCATGAAAAAAACATGCCTACCAATTTTCAAGCAGGTAGGTCTAGTAGTTAAAAACGGAAATATTTATCTATTACCAACCCACCCACCCTTAATCCCTCGCAACACCAATTGGGGGTGCTATTTTCACAAAACCCATTTTATAGCTGATCTCTAATCTATGAAAAGAATCTACCTATCAAATTTAAAGACTGTGCGTCGAATAGTTTAAAAATGGGAATAATTATCTAAAACGCCCCCAAGCCCCCCCCCCAACGCCACTTGGGGGTCGATTTTCCCCAAATTCATTTTGTAGCGAATCTCTACTCTATGAAAATAATCTACTTACCAAATTTCAAGATTGTACGTCGAGTAGTTTAAAAATAGAAATAATTATCAACGCCCCTTAAGCCATGCAACGCCACTTGGGGGTCAAATTTCACGAAACCCATTTTGTAGCGGATATTTGCTCCATGAAAGGAACATGCCTACCAATTTTCAAGCAGGTAGATATGATAGTTTAAAAACGGAAATATTTATCTATTACGCCCCTTAATTCACCACAACGCCCCTTGGGGGGGGGCTATTTTCACAAAACTCATCTTGTAACTGATCTCCACTCTATGAAAGGAATCTACTTACCCAATTTCAAGATTGTGCACCCAGTAGTTTAAAAAAGAAACAATTATTTATAACGCCCCTTAACCCCCCGTAACGAACCTTGCGGTTGGAATTTTATAAAATCCGTTCTTAGATGACCTCTACTCCATGAAAGGAACATGTCTACCAAATTTCAAGTCTGTAGTATAAACAGTTTGGAAGATATCGTGATTAGTCAGTCAGTCAGTCGCTTTTCTCTTTTATATATATAGATATATACACTAGTGACAAAAGTTAAGCATAAATCGTAAAATGCGAAAAACATGGAGTAAATATTCGTAAAATTATTCCAAATCTCTTGCGGATATTAATTGGGAGAAGAAGAAACATTGGGTTTTATGCAAAACTTTTCAGTCGACTACTTCCTGCTCAAAACACCGGCACATGTCGTAACGCGGAGAAACCAATTCACGCAGCACAGGCAGTTCAGACAAGTTTCGTGCAACTGCTGCGCGAAGGAACGTTGTTAACCATCAAACAAGGTGAATGATGGCACAAAGACGCCAATTGGACATGTTTACGAAGGGAAGAATCATTGGAATGCTAGAATCCTCACGATCACAAACCGAAGTGTCTCGAATTCTGAATGTGGACCAGTCTGTGATCTCAAGACTGTGGCAGAGGTTTCAAACAATGAGAGATGTTACCCGACAACCAGTATCAGGTCGACCAAGAGTCATGACCCCTCGCCAAGACCGATATCTGGTTATAAGTGTGCGACGTCAGAGCGGCAGTACTGCCAGAGCACTGGGTTCGGCGCTCACAGTCGCCACAGGAATACGAATTTCGAGACAAACTGTTTACAGGAGACTCAATCATGCTGGTCTGTATACCAGAAGACCAGCAGTCTGCATTCCCCTCACGTCTGCACAAAAACGTGCTCGTTTGAACTGGAGTTTAAAATATCAACATTGGAGTGGGGGAGAGTGGGCCAATGTGATGTTCAGTGACAAGTCCAGGTTTAGTCTGAGTAGTGATTCTCGGCGTGTAATGATTTGGAGAGAGCATAGAACACGTTCTGAACCAAGAAACATAACGGAAAGACATCATTTTCCATCAAGGGGAGTATTGGTATGGGCAGGCATCATGATAGACGGCCATACAGACCTCCATTTCTTTGACACGGGGTCTGTGACTGCTCAAAGATACAGAGACGAAGTTCTTGAGCCTTATGTTCACTTGTTTCGAGGTGTTGTCGGTCCTGACTTCATATTCATGGATGATAATGCACTATGTCACCGAGCGGTGCTTCCTTGAAACGGAAAACACCCAGCGCATGTCGTGGTCTGCAAACTCTCCTGATTTAAATCCTATCGAGCATGTATGGGATATGCTCGGGAGACAAATTACATCCCTTTTGCACCCACCAAGCTCCTTTATAGAACTGAAGAGAGCTCTCCAAGAAGCTTGGAACCGTTTGAACCCACAACTCATTCATCATCTCATAGCAAGTATGGTAAATCGCTGTGCAGCATGCCTGGCTGTCAGAGGGGACCACACGCCTTATTAAACTGCAGCATCAGTATTTTATTTAATGTTTTCTTTCATTTTTTCTTTAAAGTGTGAATCCTTGCCATGCTCAGTTTTCTTTCAAACTGCTACTTTGGATAATAAAATTAATTATTATCATTCTTTCGATTTCCTTCCTTATTTTGTAACTATTTTACACTCGCATATCACGTTTCCTGCAATTCTGATTTACAGTTCCTTCTTTATTTACATAATTATCATTTAAGCTTAACTTTTGGACACCAGTGTATATATATATATATATATCATAAATTTGTTTCCTGTTAGAAGTAAAAATATCGATTCACACACAAAAAGGCTTTCAATATTAAAAATAAAGTAAAATTTTCTCCAAGTTAAAAAACAATTTTAAAGAATGGGGGGGGATTTTCATTTTGCATATTTATATATATATTACTTGCTTAAATTAATCTAATATATTACCCCAAATAACTTTTCAGAATCACTTTCGAAATATTATAATTGAATTTAAATTATTTCAATTTGAACGAATTGCATCAGATTCAAGCGATCACATTTCTAGAAGTGAATTAGCTAGTTATTTCTTTCTTCTGTGAGTGAATTTCTCACAAAAGAGCACATTTTTGCTTGTTTTAAGGGCTTATCTTCAAACAAACCCCTTTCCAAAGGCACCACAATTATTCTACCCGCTAGAAGAATTCAAAACACCAACACACTGAATGGGACTCCAAGAGTAAAGTTCTTACAGCTTTTTGCGATAGGAGTTGGGTCTTTGTAAGATCTGAAAATGGCAATCAGACGATGACTTAATCAGCAGGTACAAGTGACTGAGAGTCATCTTGGCGTCGTACTATTGGCAACGGACCTTGTAATTTTGAGCCATGGTCAATTGACGAGGACGACACCTGAGCTGGCACCCCCTCTCCTAGCTGCCACACCACACCAACGGGTGGAAGTTTGAGCTCTCGACAGATTTAACGTGCATCGCTCCCCTACACGGCGGTTCTGTAGTGGTACAGGGATCGAACTCGTGACATGCCAGCCACGACCCGAAACCTTGACCACTAGGCTACCGTGGCCACATTTCTTAGTTAGAAGACATCTTCTGTGATTGATTCGTTCACAAAAGAGCGAAATGTTTGGTTGTTCGTAGGGCTGATCCGACCTTTCTTCAGTTACTTAATTTGCTAGCATTCAAACTGAATGAATGGTTTCCTTTAGTGATAGTGGATTCCTTTAGCACTCTGTGATAAATTTTTTATGATGGTATTTCATAAGATATAGTTAATGAATGTAAATTTTTTCGCAAAAATATATGTGAATGGATGTGATCCTTGAACAGAAATAAAATATTGAGTATATGAAAAATAACATATCTTCATAAGCCTTGATTAGTCTTTTTGCAACAAAAATGAATATAAGAACGGTACTTATTAGAAAAAAGGCATTAGATGTAGACACATACACAAACAAATGCGCTTTTTAATAAATTTCTCTCCATTTCACTTTGACATCATTGAATATTTATGCGAATTACGTGATAAAACAAAGACCTTTTTATTGTAAAATCAAGTAGATAATACCAATGTCTAAAATATTACTTTTTTCATTAGATTTTATATAAAAAAAAGAATATTACAGATTTAATAAAAGTTGTTTTAATTAAAAAGGATGAGGGAAATTAAAAAGGCTAGTCAAAGGGCTTTTATTGTCATAATATTCCCCGAATATATTAATTTTTACTTCCAAAGCTGTATTAAAGCTTATTTTAAAAAATTATTCTCTAATATTTTCAAATAACTATTCATTATTATGATTATTCAGTGTGATATTTATATACTTCGATTATCAAGATAATGAATTTGTGGGTGGGTGTTAGCGTGCGCTGATATAAGCTTTTTTTCCTTTCAAAAACTCCAGCTTATGTATTTCTGAATATTTAATAATTCGCTTTTATAGTTCATTTGTGTGTCAACTGAAGAAAAAACTAATATTTATATTGATTTTAAAAAATCTATTTATAAGAATATATACTGTATCCATCCACTCCAGTTGGCGCAGCAGGGACTCATAACTGTAACCGTGATTCCGGCAGACATGTTGGACTGAACACGAAACAATACAGGAGGGTAGTGGACGTTTTCGGTGTTAATTCTCTGCCTAATATTAAGGGCAGCAACCACCCTCTTTTTTATCAGTTTTCCAGTTGTAATTGTTTGTTTTGTGCAGTCACCTTTTTATCCAATTAAAACTGTGTCTACATCTCAATTTCCAACCCGAGGTGAGGTGTGAACCCTCACCTCTCATATATATCCAACAATTACAGTTCGTTTTGAAAAAAGTAGGAGAAAAAAATCCATATATGCATTTTTTAATTCAGTGTCTTAATTCAAAATCAGTATTTAAAAGGTTTAGGAGGTTTATTTCCTCTATAATGACTTGAATCAGCTTATCAAAACAATTTATTAAAGAGAAAATTAACTGGAATACTTTTACAATTGTTCCGAGATTGGGATCACAGTTAGTCTCTTTTACAGTAAAGTTCAGTTTATCTCAAACATCCAACTTTTAATGAGAATCACGTTAAGTTGACACCTTTTTTATCGGTAATAGAGGCCACAGTCCTTCGGCTTCGCAGTTCAACTTTAATCGTGGGTGCTAACGGAGTGTGTTTCTCGCTGTATATCGCTAGAGAGGCCTCTGAATGGTTGTCCCTCGCAAATTCTCACGCCGTGCCTTTTAAAGCCTAGGTTGCTCTTGGTTCCTCTTTTCGGCACTTCTTTATCCCTTGTCCGTCGGCTCCTCAAAGCGTGGGAAATTTCCGACGAATAATGTCTGCTGTCCTCCTCCAGACACGCCGTCGTCTCGGATGCGTGAGAAACGGAAATTCCACACAGGCCAGGGAATATCTATACTCCTGGATTCTAAGAAATGGTCGTGGGAACAGAGGTCAGAATTCTTGACCAGCCATTTAGGCCACTTTTTCCCAGCAATTAGGGAAAGGAAAGCGGGCACATCACACCTCGCTACTACATTCGAATTGTGCCTTCTTTAATTTGGATTATAAATTTGAAGAAAAATGGGATAAACCCTCTACGTAACGATTAAAAAACAAATATTTGTATGAAAACTACATGAAGTTTGCTGAAATAATTATTAATATACTCATGTTTAAATATGAAACACTCTACTGTATTTCCTCAAAAATAAGACAGATGTAATTTTAGCTGCAAATGACGCATCAAGGCTTATTTTTACGGTATGCTCCAATTATAACACATGTCTTATTGTCCATGCACAATAATTTGCGTTTATTGAAATGCATCGTCGTCTATTGAAACTACCGTTACAAAACACACACATCCAGTGTTTTTTTTTAGAATTATTCATGCAATTACACTTCAGGCTTTATTACACGTATATGTATTTGGAGCAATTTTTTAAGCAACCAGGAGCGATTTTTGCCTAGCTGCCATAGCAACGGCTTCGAACCCCGTTTTCTCAGTCAGTTGAATGAATTGCTCTAAATTCCAGCCAATGGAGTTCTTCGACTCCCTACGTCATTAACGAAATGGCGGCAAAGATGGAAGCCTCGGCTTCGTCAATCGCATCAGAAATGGAGTATAATCTTTTATACAGAATGCTGCTCCATTTCTGTTTACGACCGTCAACAAAAGAGTGAGTGGAATAAAAGAAATAATATTGGATGCTCGTTTCCTGAAGCAGAAAAATCGGAGAATAATTTTTCAATGTGACGATAGGGCGTATAGTTTTGCTTACGGCAACCCTTCACCCTCACAACTGCTTGAAATGGTTGTTCTGAAGAGACTCGAGTTGTTTCGAGACATGCGCGTGAGATAAGATCTTAACTGTGGTGCCATTGTTAGGACGAAAACTTGAACAGCATCCCCGCGAACAACCAAATACTCCGCTCGTTAGTCAATAATCTTATCACAGAATATGTCTTCC
This sequence comes from Trichonephila clavata, assembly GCA_019973975.1. NCBI lineage: Eukaryota > Metazoa > Arthropoda > Arachnida > Araneae > Nephilidae > Trichonephila > Trichonephila clavata. The sequence goes on from BMAO01019451.1 coordinate 14,029, forward strand.
ACCAGAGGAAATAATAATAGGTGAAACCTGAAACAATACTTACGTTTTAACATACTTTCGTCCTATAAGATTACCGCACTCCAGTGCTTCTCAAACTTTCTATACTTACGACCCAATTTTCAGTCATAATTTTCATCGCGCTTCCCCTCCAAACAATAACAATGTATTGAATTCAATAATAATATACTTTGACGTAAGGCTACAATGCGACTTAAATTACGGACTGTACAAATTATCAAGGTAAACATTAAATTTTGTGTATAATTTTATGACATGCTCATAGGGTCACTCGTAATTATTAAACTTGTTCTTAACTTTTAGTACTGTTAAATTAATTATGAAACACATTGGGCAGTACTGATACATTTATAAGTGTGTTGTATCAGTGCAAATGTGTATTTTATTTTTTTATTATGTCAGAATGTATTTTGTTTTGCTTCCCTTCAATAAAATTAAAAAATCTTTAAAATACTCTTTTGTTTTCGACTTTTCTATACACTCGCAGGCCTGTCTTAGGGTTATCATACCCCCCTAGGAGGGTGCACCCCACAGTTTGAGAAACGCTCTTTGAAAAACTTTGAAATATCTTTCAAATATGTCCAACCTCTTTTCTTTTCAGAAATCTTTTAGGGCAGTCAGTAGGCTAAAATTCTATGCATTGTTTTTCTGGGCAATTTAAGTAAAATAGGAAACGAAAAAACCTTAAAATAATATAAGAAGAAGCTAATGGGTTTAATAAAATGGGATAAATACATGTAGTAATTCATAGTTTTTGTGATGAAGTGACATTTTATATTAAAAATGCAATTTTCTCAAAATGATGTTTATAAAAACTGCGTGTACCGTTTTCTCAGAATCTACTGTATAAATGTACCTGCAATTTTCCCCTCATGTTACTGATATGTAACTATATATACTGAAATGAGCTTTTTGACATATTCCCAAAATATTTGGCGAGAGACCAGATATCGAAACAAAAAAATGACATTTTTCAAAAAATTCACGGTGATATTTTTACGTAGCATGTTACGTATGGTTTAAGTTTCAAAGCAGAGACTCAAAAATCATCGGAGAGATGACGATTTTAAATAATTTAAAATACTTTAAAAATGTGTAATGGGAAGGAGGTAATAGGATTATTGCAAAAAAATTAAATGTGCCGAAACCTCATGGGGACATCTATCGAATCAAGCAGGTACAGACGACCAAGGTAGCCTAGGATTCGAGATATAAAGGAAATAGTCCTGAAGGGGAGGGGAGAAACTGAGAAGGTCGATATCTCGTATACCTCGCGATATGACGTAATACTATTGAACCTCCAAATATTGAGACCCTAGCTCAGTTCCAAAGGAGGGAAAAGTTTTTATCCAACCCCATATAAATAGCATAGGAGCATGATATTTTAGTGTTGGAGCCCCCTCAGGCCTACGAAAAGAGAACTAAGAGGATAAATGAATGGGACTCACCGAGAGGAAACTGTGGTTCAAATCCCAAAGCAGAGACTCAAATACATTTCAAGATATTACAGATTTTAAAAAGGTTAAGACGTTGAAATAAAATACAAGGAGTGACCCTATGAGCAAGAAATTTGGTGCGAATATACAATGGAGGCAGAGAGATCGAATGAGCTAAGTCCGAGCAGACTGAAAGGCTCAGGTGTCGAGCTATTTGCAAAATGCAGTCCAAGGGGAGAGGCATCTGGGGGTGGGTTGAGTTCTTGCACTTCCTAATCAAACAGGTAGTACTATCAATCCCCCAGATATCAACCGCATATCATCAAAAAAATGGCACCATGGAATTAACATGGAGATAGATATTTTAGTGTGAAAGCCTTCCCCTGCTCAAAGCAGGTTTCAGCCATCTCTTGTTCCTAATCGGAAAGTATCCAGAACCGTTGCAAAGAACTTTTAAGTGCCACATTTCATACTTTAATGATCAAGTCATCGCTATTTTACACCTAGTTAGATCGTAGAATTCAATAATTTTATATGCTTTAACTGTGACTTGTCTAGTTATTTCATGAAATACCTAGTTATTCTATGAAATAACGGATTTCACATTTTAACGGTAACATATATAATGTGTATGTATTTAGAAACGTATGAAAGAATAAAAAAGTGTGTACTATTACTAAATCCTATAATTCATCCTTACAATGTGAAAAGATAATTCCATGGAACAAATCCGAATGAAGAATTAAAGCAATTCAATTGTGATATTTTTTCGAATACGGACAAAAAGAAATAAATAATAAAGAGACTCTTTTTTTTTTTTAGGCATTTGAACACTCTTGTTTAAATATTAATCTTGATTTTTCGAACAGCTTCTTTTTCGCGGATTTAATCCCTTTCTTTTAATTCTTAGGGTTAATGCATTTCTTTTTCATTCTTAGATTACGAAGAACCTTAGGCGCAGCAGATAATGGAAGTACTCTATTTTGCACATTTTTATTCCATTCTTGAGAAAATCTATGGACATTCCAAAGAATACGACGTTTTTTGCTTAAAACATTGAAAAATGGTTTTTATTCCTCCATTATTTTCATTTTAGTTAGGCGTCTTAATTTAATCTTTAAAATGTGGAATTAATTAACATAGAACGTAGAAATTGTTAAGAGTTAAAAAATAAGAGAATAATGTGAAAATATAACTATTAAAAAACTTTTTCTTTGCTTTGTTATCTTCGTCTACTAATTAATTGAACTGAACAGTAAGATTTTCGAGAAAATTAAAATATTCATTAATAAATATTTTTTCCATTTCAGATTTTTGAAAGAAAATTATTAAATTTTTAATGGAAATAATATAAATGGATATTTTTTTTACTGTACAACAAAGTAATCCTTTTAGGCATTGAGGCTTTCGCCATAATTTAGTCTGAATTGACTGTTGTTTGTTGTTTAAAAAATGCAAATGTCTTTTACTGATAAAATTTCGAAAATCACTTCATTGTTTTTCAATCAACATTTTTAAAATTAATTTAAGATTCATAGCAATTTACTGTACATAAAACAAGTATTCACGTAGGGTTTTTTTTTTTTTCGTTGATTAGAAAGCTTTTACTCAAACAAAATTTTTATTTCTTCAAAAATATGCTACTACGCTCTCCTTCAATTTTCATTTTGATCACAATTTGATGATTATAATATTTTTTATAATTAATTGATAATTTAAAAAGAGAGAAATTATTTAAAATAAAATTTAGTGAGACATAACTAAAGCATAAATTTATTTGATCCTCGTGTGGAGTACAGTGAAAAAGTGTTTATTAATGTCGCATTCTATAGTCCCAACAAGAGTTATTGGCGACAGACCACAAAATTTTGAACCAAGGTTAAATGAAGAGGACAACATTTGAGTTGTCACCCCTTCTCCTAACTTTCACCCTAGGCTAACGTGAGGACTTTGAGTCACGACACTTTTAACGAGCATCATCTCCTCTACACGTAGGGTTTTAAGTGTCATCAGAACTCAAATCCGTGTCTCGATAGAGCCGACAATGACTACTAGGCCACCCACGTAGAGTATAAAAAACTAATATCAAAATTACTAAATGGTATTTTGCTTAGGGGGGGATATATTTCAGCTCCTTCTCAGACATACGACTTTAATTTTCAGGATACGTCGTAAAATTAACTTATAGCATAAGAATATTAGAAACTGTGCTAAAAATTTCATAAAAATCAAAAACTCTAAGGGGTTTCAGGGGTGTTAATCTCGGAGTTTTTCGAATTTTCGAAATAAATATATGTTGTTCCTCATTTTCTTTTGAACATTTTGATACCAACCACGCGATAGTGCTACAAAAACTTCGAAAGTTATTTAAAAAAATTCCAAACACCAATTTAGTAATAACAGTGTTTAAATGGACACATGCCACGCCCACTTATTCTTGATTTCCGCATACATTACATTTTTCTGTTTTTAAAAAGCCTCATGAAATATTTTAAACACTTGGGTGAATGAGAAGGAAGCTTGCAACTCAACACATTCATTCTTTCTGTGTTTACATTCTGTTTAGGTAATGCTTCCCCGTTGTTTGAAATAAGTTATCGAAATTCAAAACAACGTTGTTTGAAATCGTTTATCGAAAGTTAAAACATTATTTATCTTTGGATTTGAAATGGAAAATATACATCCTAGACCTTCAGGTAAGCGTCCTAAGAAAAGAAGATTTAGAGGGAACCAATTCATGAAGGTATGTCCTAATACAAATGTTGCAGAAAGGAGAGATACAGGTAAGTGTGCTTCCAGTGATAAAATCCCAGGAATTCAGACTTCATTAAAGTCAAATCTTGTTAAGGTAAGTGAAAACTTCAAAGGATATCGTATTTTTGATTTTATTTCAACCTTTAGCTCTATTTTGTCAGTATCGTGCTGTTTAAAATGTCATAAGCCCTTAACAATTAATGAAAAATCCACTCGTGGTTTATGTTCGAATTTTGAAATACATTGTAAAAACTGTGGGAGTATTTGTGCTTTTTCAAGCTGTGAAAACACTGGGAATAAAAATAATGCTCCAGAAATTAACAGAAGATCTATTTTAGCAATGAGATGCATAGGTCAAGGTTTAGAGTCATTAAAAACCTTTTGTGCTGTAATGAGTCTTGCTAATCCTGTTGAACAAAAATCATATGATGTTATTAATAATAAACTTTCACTTGTTATGAAGGAAGTCGCCGAAGAAAGCATGAACAGGGCAGCTGTCGAAGAAAATTCTTCGTCACCTGATAACATTTTAACGGTAAGTGGTGAAGGGACCTGGAAGACGAGAGGACATTCATCGTTGATTGGAGAATGTACTCTAATAGGGGCCGAAACAGGTAAGGTTTTGGATAGGGAAGTGTCCTCATTTTGCAAAGGATGCGACAGTTATAAGGGGGGTAAAGTTTGGTATAAAATACAAAAAATGGCAAAGAGCGCATAAGATTTCATGCAGAAAAAATCATTCTGGCTCTGCTGGTAAGACGGAGGTTGATGGAATGTTGAGGATATTTAATCGATCAGAAAAACTTCACAACATGAAATATTCCAAACTATATAGGAGATGGTGACACAAAAACATTCAATGCCCTTTCTGAAAACCAGCCATACGGTGATGACCATCTTATTCAGAAAATAGAATCTGTAGGCCATGTGCAAAAGAGAATGGGTACAAGACTTAGGAAGCTTAAATTAGTATATGGTAAAAAGAAATTATCTGATGGTAAAACTATAGGCGGTAAAGGTAGGTTAACTAATAGTTTAATTGATAAGCTTGCGCATTACTATGGTAATGCTATTCGATGCAATTCTACTAGTGTACCGGAAATGCGGAAAGCCATTTGGGCTGTATGGGGTCATTCTTGCAGCACCGATGATGAACCGATGCACTGGTTTTGTCCTACAAATCCAAAAATATGGTGTAAGTATAATGCTGCAATTAATAATAATTTACAAAATTATAAACACAAACCCTCAGTTGCTAAAGCTGTTCGAGATGTAATTAAGCCTGTATTTGCAGACTTATCTCATCTGGCACTCCTGAAGAAATGTTTAGGAGGTAAGACACAGAATTCTAATGAAAGTTTAAATTCATTAATCTGGAAGTTTTGTCCTAAGACGATTGGTTCTAGCCTTCAGATTGCAGAGATTGCTGCAAATCTAGCAACCAGCATTTTTAATGATGGAAATCAAATACTTATTACTATTTTAGAGAAATTTGGCTTAAAAATTAACAAAAATGTTTGTGTGTCCCTGGCTGAACGTGACAATCGTCGAATGTTTACGTCAAGAAAGAGGAGCTTAGCATCATCGTTTGAAGCTCGCAGAGCCAAAAAAATTAAAAAGAGTAAAGAAATTGAACTGTTTGAGCAACAAGAAGGCATATCGTATGATCCTGGAGCATTTTAGCATGTAAGTTTTAAAATTTATTTTCTCAAATTCAATTTAAAACTTTAAAGCCTTTTTTCTCAGTTTGTGTTTTTTTCACGTACGCGCATTGCGTTTCAAAAACAATCATACTTTGATGCATAAAACTTTACAGAATTATAAATTCTATCATAATCTTGAAATCCTAGCTATTTATAGTGTTACATATTTGTAATTTTTTTTAAAAAATTTTAAAAATGTACTTTTTTTATTTTTTAAAAATATTATTTTTTATTCTTTTTATATAAAATCGCTACCACATGTAATAAGGATATATTTGACTTTATAAATCAACTTATTGCTAGTAATTAGAATTATTATTGCAGAAAATATCATGCGCGTCGTAAAACTTACTATTTGTTTCTTACAAAAAGTTTTCTTATTTTTATGTCATTATTTTTAAAATTATGATTATATTTTAGACATTTTATACTTTTTTAAAACTTTATTCCTTTATAAAAAATGTGTAAAAGAATCAAATTATTTCATTTTAACCTCAAAGAATTATTTCTAGTCGAAAATTGTTCATATTTTTTGCTCTCGAAACATTTTTAACGCCCCTGAGACCCCTTAGCAAACAAGATAGCTCATTGATTCTGTGCAATAGACCCTCATTGATGCGGAATGATTGGGGCTTCAGGTAGCTTCGATTAAACAAAACCTATAAAGTGAACCAAGATACGAAATATAACACCCTTGTATAGTAAAATTGTCATGTATTTTGAAACTGGACAACGCAATATAGTACAGTAATATCCCAAACTTACGTGATAGGTAGGAATGAGTGATATCCGTGTAAGTAGAATTCGCGTAAGTTGGGGAATAATCTGCAAATAATTACATATAAATTATTTTTAGTTAGGGATAAAAAAAATAATTTAGAAAAAACATTAATTAAATCTTATATAACTCAAATACAAAGTTGCAAACTCAAGTTATTTGGATGTAGGTTTTTCTATATCCTATTCTACAAGAAGTGGTCTGCCCGTTAAAGGAGATTTTTTTTCTCTTCCCCCCCCCCCCCGCAAAATTTCCACGTGGCTTACTAATAATTTTTTTATTCCTTGTTTTGTTGAAAAAATAAGCTCATCGTTGGAGTCTGTATTTTCTAAAATATGTAACTCTTTTTCAATTAAACTGGAACCTTGTGTCAAATTCCCAACCGTCATTCGATCTTCCAATTGATCTGGAACTTACGACTCAAGTTCCTTAATCTCTTGCTCATGCATTTATATGATCCCTTCAAATGTCATCTCCTAATTGTGGAAATCCAGTAACTAATGAATGTCAACACTGCTGACTTTTAAATTTATTTGCCTGGCACACAAAAAACACATTACCAATTTCATCAGGCTCTGGCGCTAATTTTGCCTAAGTTTCCGTAAAAATAATAATTAAAAAAAAAAAAAGAATATGAATCGCCGGGATTTGAAAATCATGTAACTTCAAATTCAAGTAAATATAACGTGAGTCGAGGTATTACTATACACACGCACACAAAAGAGGGAATTCATGCCAATACTTTGCTTAAATGCTATACAAGGTTATTTATTTGTTCAACGCCCGTGCTTGGCTTCTTAACCATTTGACGTCGAGCCTCCCAGTACCGACTGACGATGTCATCAGTCGGGTATTCATTGAGTCCATTGCATTGGAGCATGTGGTCGCCATCCATTTTGACATGACCACAGAGTGGGAAGGCCTCAGCAGCAGCCAGGCCAAGCCAGTGGAGGTGTGCTCCTGTCCAGTGGTTAGCCAAAAGCGGGCAACAGCCTCGGTTCTCTCCAGGTGCCTCGGGATCGGACCCACAGTGGCCAGAGTTTCCCAAGGCTTTCCAAGACTCTTGGTTTTTTGGGTCACGGCTATACAAGGTGATTATAATGAAAGTTCCACTTTCAGAATGTTGTATAAAAGGACCACTGCTCATAAATGACTTCAAATTTTAATTGAATATTCTTGTTGAATTGAATATAAGAAAAATTCTAAAGTGTATCTATAGATGGAGTTGTAAGCGGCATAACAAAAGTGGATTCGACAAGTGGCATTTTGAATCGACGGTTTTGGCATAAGTTGCGCATTAAATCAACTGTACTCTTCAATTGGCATGACTGATTCGTATTTTGAGAGAATAAATGACTTTCAATTTCATTCAACAGTCGTCTATGAAAAGACCATCCACCAAGACAAGGTCGTACCACATTGAATGGGAAAAATTAGTCTTTAGAATTATCGTTGGATCAAAAACCGCATAAAAAAGCAACAATAAAAACGCAAATGCTGCCATGTCGCTTATATGTTCTTCAAGTTCATTCAGTTCAAATTAGAAATCATTCTGACCAGTGTCTTTTTTTTACAGCATTTTGAAATTGAAACTTTAATTATAACCACACTGTATATTGTAGGTGGGGAGAGGGAATATATTTGGAAATCTGTGTTGACAACACTTGACTCACTCATTGGCTTGAAGAAACGACTAATCGTTTGTAGTCTTTACTTTTAGTGCTGATTTTTTGAATAACTAATGCCGGTAGTTCAAATGTGTTTCCATTGTAGTTATCTTCAACATATTCAAACACAGAACACAATAATAATTATATTAATTTCAGGAAATTTTCCATTTGGATCAGAGTTTCCCAAACGTTTTTGTCTCATAGACCCCTTGCCATGTTTTTCGTTTTTAGATAGACCCCTGCTTACCTAATATTAAATTTTTGCACATTTATCAAATGTCTTTTTAACAGCTCGTATAGAACTACTTACTTTAAAAGATTGAAATGTTTAACTGTAGTGAAGTATAGTGTTTAAAGCTTAAGCACATGTTAATTAATTTTAAATTTAAATTTAACTATACATAAAATAACCGAGCAACAAACGAAAAATGCTCTCAATGGGAGGGATAAATCTGGCGCATCAATAACAAATTTTCAACATGTGGCATCAATCGTGTCGAGATTAACCCTAAACATCCTCGTTTAGTAGACCCAGTCTTTTTCTTTCTTTTTGAGATTGGCAACCGAGGTAAAATTCTTGCTCAATAGAAAAGACAAGAAAAAATTTCTCACAACATTCCATAATTCTGGGTACATAACAAGTATGTCTTCATAAAACCAAAATTGCTGACATCCATTTCTAAACTTTACTTTAAAATCTTCGTTAGTGCCTATTCCTATCAGCTACTCTTGTATTAACACATTTATCTGTCTGACATATATCTGTTAAATAGGTAAAATCTCTGGTTTTTTTTTGGCTAAATTTTCTTTTAAAATTGGTCAAAATTTGGTTTAATGAAAGCCACTATCGTAGACCTCCATTTACACTTCATAGACCCCAAAATTATTTTTTACTGACATGGACCCCTTGCAATCCTCATAGACCCCTGGGGATCGATATAAACCACTTTGGGGGAATCACTGATTTGGATCATCGTCTGCTTCACCGCGGTCCCGTCTATCCTCTTCAATTTCTACTCCAGTTTACTTTTATATGTCTATTAATTATAAATTTTTACGGGCACTCCGGCTCTTACGCGCCTTTCACTTATAATATTATTTGATATGAAAATCTTGTGAAGGAACCGCGATAAATGATAATATGTATTGCTATTTTAACAGAAGTGTAGGGAAGAGAAGTTGATACCAGACCGGAGAACACCATCATTGGATTATGTGACAGTTTTAAAGTTATTAAGAGAATAAGAGTGGTATTGGCTTGGCAGAAAATCCTGAGTAAACTCACTTGAAGAGAGTAGTGAGTCGCATTCAGGTTTAGCTGAAAGAAGAGAGACTTCAGTTAAAGATAATGATATAGTTAATGTCATTATAATACATGTTTTGTATCAGGATTCGCTTAGGGAAACTGCTCCATGTGTATAGTTATTTTTTTGTATTTTAATCGAGTCGAATGAAGTCTACATTTAAACTACTTCCATACAGGTTGTTCATTCTGATTCTATGATGCTCAGAGTTCTTCTTCGTCGCAATGAGGCTCAGATTACTGATATGTAAATAATTATCCTACAAACATGGACATTATTTGATCAAGAGATGGTGCTGCTACTTGAAGGAACTGGATATTTTTTCGAGTGGGTAAAAGGATAGAATACAAGAATGGAGAGACGGAGATGAAACAAGATGAGTAAAGAAGGTTCATAAGATTCTATGTCTCCTGCATTCTGAAACTTGTGTGTGTTGACAAAATTAATAAACGGTGATTCTGGTTAACAGAAGTCATGTTTTCAATTAGAACAACATAGGATTCTATCAAAGGGTTTAATGCACGTTAGAAAAATATATCCAAGTTCTTACAATTCTAAAATATGGATTGTAATTAATTTCAGAAGCTTCTAGTTTACAAGGCCTATAAATATCGATAAAAATAATTCTTCACGCACACACATACAGCAACGGGCTCTTCATATCCAATCCCCTCTCGAGAAAAATTAAGGAAATATTACATCGATAAAAAAAAGTAAACATTTGTCGCCAACGAGAAGGAAAAAAAACATTATCAAGAATTTTTTTTTTTTTTTTTTTTGTAGAATTTCTTTTACAAAGTATTGGTCAAGCGTATTTCATACCAGAGTCTATAACAATCATTTTTATATTTTAAGTTCCATTTCATTTGTTTTACTCCTCAAAGTTTTTAACCATAAATTTAAAAATAGACATTTTCCCGATTTTAATAATTAATTCATGTATAAATAAAATGACGACTTAATTTCATACAATAGTGTAACTCTAATGTGAATTTCTTATAACCCAAAAATATTCCTCGACACAGTATTATTTCTGTCGTCCAGCTAACTTCAAAGTAGAGTTTTTATCCCAAGTTATATGGTTTACATTATGTTATTTTTGTACGTCATCATTCAATGTTAAAGTATAGGAAATAAACTCTCTCTTTTTGAACATTAGTCCAGAGTGAAAAATGCTTCCACGCCAATATCACATTCTAGTTTCATCATACTAGGAACGACATTGTATTTTATATATAATCCTATTTATTCCCCATTTGAATCAATTGATTTTTCTCCCTGATACAAACAATTTGTTCCGAATTGCATCTGTTATATTGAAATATGTTCAATTGAAATTTAACTCCACCCGTTAAAAGTGTTGAAATGTAGTGTGTATAAAAATTTCAAAATTTTACCAGACTCACTATGATAAGAGGATAAAGCTGTCATGAACTTTTAATGTCTTAATTTTTTTGTTACCTGAATATCTGTTCATAATTCAGATCTTACTTTGCAACATAAGGCGAGACAGCGCCAAATAAAAACTCTTATAATGTGAGTTGGCAGAGAATAATATATTTACCAAAAAATATTCTAAAAACACTATTCTAGTTAACGTCCATAAACCAAACAAGCCTATAGATCCCTTAGTTTTCCATTAGGCTCGTATAAAGCTTATTAGAAATAAATTGACTTGTAATAGAATTTTTGCTACTGAAATGAATCCCCAAAACCAGCTTTCTTGTAAATATAGAGGGTGGTCTTATTTCTATTCAGCTATACGTGAATTAAAACTACACTAGGGGAGGGGGGATTCCAACACCAATAAAAATTTATTGTAGAATTATCAAATTTCAGCAATACATTTGTCTAGATAACATTTTAAGTGATTTAAGTTTCAAGATCACAGATTAATGTAAGCGTGATAAGATCCATTTCAAATCGTAACTGATGGTACATCAATATAACCAGTTTAACCACTGGGAATTTGAGTGCAAAAATGCAAACGTACATGCATTGTCATATAGAAGCCGAATGTCAGTTTCTGGAATGGAGTTACCTGACTGTTGAACTTGATCAGTCAATACAAGGCGATTTAAATGATACAGGAGTTGAAATCCAATGATGTCTCATACGAGCTCGATTGGAGAAGGATCTGATGACCTAGTAGGCTAAAACCACATGTAGATACTCTATAAAGCATGTTGGATTACAACATCAGTATGAGGGTGCTTGTTTTCCTGTTGTAAAATATTCCTTTGAATACAGTTTAGAAAGGGCAACACCAGACTGACGTGCAAATTTACACTCAAGGAGCGTGGGGATAACTCTGGGAGTTCCGCTGTCGAAGTTAATTGCTACCGTGACCTACCCAGACCTGTAGGTTCAATGTGTTTAGATTGTAGGCAGGTTGGTTGCAGATGCTCTTTCGACCTTCCTTAAACCAATTCACTACTCTCTATGGCACCAAGGCAGAATCGACTTTCATCAGAAAGCACAATCTCCGCTTCATTCCCCAATGAGATCTAGTTTGACACCTCTGACGTCACATACCACAAAGTCAATGAAATACAAGTTAGTGTGTCTGGCTCAGAGCTGTCATAGAAGTAACCAACTTGTAACAATCCATTATGTCACTGTGCTGCCAATAGCAGCTGGAATATCCCCTGCTACAGACACAGTACAATGCACCAAAGTCTTGCGCTAAACAAGGCGATCTTCCTTCTCATTAGTGTCTCCTGGCCTCCCGGAACCCGGTTTCTTGAGCCAGTATCTTCCCTTGACCACTGCAATCCACAATCACGCACAGTGGATTTATTCCTGCCAAATCTTTCAGTAATACTGCGGAAAGAAAATACTCATTTCGTTAACCCTATTGTACGACCTCGTTCTTACTCAGCTAGCTGTTAATAATGCCTTCTTTGTCTTCTTAAAGGTCCTCTTAAAGGCATTCCTGACCAACAGCAAATCACTACGGGAAATTTGACCGATATAAATAATGCTCACGAACTTTACAGCGCGTATTTAAAGAAAAGCTGCTTTGTATGTTCACAGTGGCACTACTGGCACCATACTTAATGCACTTAGTACGAAATTTGAATGAACGCCATCTGTCTGGTGTTACGAACACGTCAGCCAAGTTCTGTTAAACAATCATAACTTTTTCTTAGTGTTGGAATTTTTTTTCTTTCAGTGTATATTGTCAGCTGTAAAATGAGTAAAAAATAAAAACTCAGTTTAATGATTACAGAGCAATAAACTTTTTAGTGTGTTTTTAGTTAGCATAATTAGCAAGAGATTAAAAATATTTAGCATTAATACTAAGAAAAGCAGAATAGTGGGTTGTTTATATTTTTACCTCATTTATGAATCGGTACTAATTGCCCATCAATCATTTTTCGTGAAGTGAAGGAGTCAAATGGTGAACGCTTAAGAACGAATTTTTTTTTTCGTGAAAATATTCTAAAAAATCAATCTTTTTAAGTAATCTTCTTAATTCAAATTGATCAAGTGCTCTATAATATTTTTCTGTTGGTTAAAAAAATTAAAGTATAATAATAGTCTGTATTGTGTGTTAATTTCGCAATAAATTTCAATATTTGATGCACTTTTTTCAAATAATAGATATTATCTGGATTAAATGGTTAGTCTGCACCGAAATAAAATAAAAATATTTATTATTCTGTTCTTTTAAGATAGCTTAAACAAGCATAAAAAACTTCCAATTTTAAATGTCATTTCAATAATGATTTCTTGTACTATAATAATCAATAAACTTATATATTTCAGATGTAAAGTCAGGGAATTGGAGAGAAACTAGACGGATTTTAAAACTACCAGACTGTTAAAATTCCAAATCGTTAAACAGCAGCCCTTAAAACTTCTGTGAACAAGTTTATTATTTTCCAAAGTAAAAATAATTTCCCTATAGGATAGCAATAAATGGTTAACCGATTTTTAACGAATCTTCCGTGTGAGACCATAGAATAAATTAAACCGAGAAATGTTGGGAAGATTATTAGTAATTCTCATACAACAAAAAAGGGGTTGTTGAATGGGTTATTCCAAAACTGATGGATTTTGAGTAAAAAGGTTGGAGTATTCCCAATATGCAAATTTAATTGCATTGTTGCAGTCTGCTCCAGTTAATAATGCATGATTTACATTAGAAACAGTGCAAACTAAAGTTTTCCTATAAATAGTTATCTTTAGATTTTTCTCATTCAATTTGAGTGTTTAATTAATTTTTTACACATAATTGTTAGAGATGTCTAACTTCTGAAAACTGTTTCACTCATATCTGTATGCACAGTCGGACCTCTTTTTAACGAATTCGTTAAATCTCGAAAAAAAAGTTCTATAAATGGAAAATTCATTAAATAAAGATTCAACTTTTAATATACTTTAAAAACCACATAAAGCAAATTTTAAGTTCGCCGACGCTGTCTTATTTGAATAATTTTCAAAAGAAGTTTTTTATGTACCATGTTTTTATAACCATTTTTATGCATTGTCATCCACTTCTGAGCTATAGTCCGAGTTTCAAGTCTCTAGCGCATCCGGAAGTTAGTTTAAAACCAATTAAAAAATTCCACCCTGACAGACATACAAGAAAGAGAGTTAATTAAAATTATGGTTACTTGGGGCCCCTCTTTGACCCCAGAGCTACGAAATTAAATAGGTAGGCGCAACTCGACCCGTGCTATCGACATGTGGTCTTTGTTTGTGTAAATTCGTGTAAGTTTCGGAGCTACGGGCCCTTTGTCAAAATCGGGCCCCACCTTTTCGGGACCCCGGGTTCGAGACTAGAACTTTTTTTGACATTTTCATCCACTTCTGAGCTATGGTCCAAATTTCAAGTCTCTAGCGCATCGGGAAGTTAGTTTAAAACCAATTAAAAAAATTCCACCTTGACAGACATACAAGAAAGAGAGTTTATTAAATTTATGGTTACCTGGGGCCCCTCTTTGACCCCAGAGCCACGAAATTAAATAGGTAGACGCAACTCGACCCGTGCTATCGACATGTGGTCTTTGTTTGTGTAAATTCGTGTAAGTTTCGGAGTTACGGGCCCTTTGTCAAAATCGGGGCCCACCTTTTCGGGACCCCGGGTTCGAGACTAGAACTTTTTTTGCACATTTTCATCCACTTCTGAGCTATGGTCCAAATTTCAAGTCTCTAGCTCATCGGGAAATTAGTTTAAAATCAATTACAAAATTCCACCCGGACAGGCATACAAGAAAGCTTGTTAAAAAAACACGGTAACCTGGGGGCTCCTCTTTTTCCCCAGAGCCACAAAATTGTATACGTAAAAGAAACTTGATCCGTGCTATCGGCAGGTAGTCTTTGTTTGTGTAAACTTGTGTAAGTTCCGGAGTTACGGGGCCCTTTGTCGAAATAGGGGCCCACTTCTTCGAAGGCCGGAGTTCTACACTTAAGCTTCTTTTTTCACATTTTCATACATTGCCATCCACTTCTGAGTTATCGTCCAAATTTCAAGTCTCTAGCTCATCGGGAAGTTAGTTTATAATGAGTTACAAAATTCCACCCGAGCAGACCAGAAAGCGAGTTAATAAAAACATGGTAAAAGGCAATTATTTACACTTTTTTTGAAAATTAATATCAATTCATTTTAAATATTTTACTCACATCAAAAAAAAATCTTCAAGGAAAACAAGAAAAACATTTTTTCCAGAAATACACTGTATTTTCAACTTTAAAAATTTTTATATTAAAATTGATGCATTTTTAATAACATTTTCTAATTTTTAGCTTACAAGAAATTTTAAACATGCATTATTTTATAACCAGTAATTTTAAGCATACACTGTCGCATGCATCCCTAAATTTGATTAGTGATAAAATCTGTTAATTTTAATTGAGATTTTTTTTTGAAAAATTACGGCAATTTCATTGCTTTAGGAGAGTTAGGTACCTGGTGAAGCCAATTCAATGTCGTTGATCATCATAAAATGTGTTAAAAAAGAGAATAATTTGAAAAATGTCCTGAAATATTTTTAAAATAGAAAGAAAAAAAAAGAGAAATCACACAAGAGAAAAAATTCGTCAAATAGAAAATGCATTTCGCTATTTGGAGGTTTTTTTACGGAGAAAATTGTAAAATGCTCTTGGTCCCAGGAAAAAGTTCGCAAAATAGTTATATGGAGGTTTGTCTGAATAAACATATACACTCGTGTCCAAAAGTTAAGCATAATTGATAATTATGTGCATAAAGAAATAACTGTAAATCAGAATGGCGGGAAACGTGATATGCGAGTGTAAAATGGTTATAAAATAAGGAAGCAAATCAAAAGAATGATAAGAATTAATTTTATTATCCAAAGTAGCAGTTTGAAAGAAAACTGAGCATAGCAAGGATTCATACTTTAAAGAAAAAATGAAAGAAAACATTAAATAAAACTCTGATGCTGCAGTTTAATAAGGCGTGTGGTCCCCTCTGACAGCCAGGCACGCTGCACAGCGATTTACCATACTCGCTATGAGATGATGAATGAGTTGTATGCTCAAACGGTTCCAAGCTTCTTGGAGAGCTCTCTTCAGTTCTATAACGGAGCTTGGTGGGTGCGAAAGGGATGCAAATTGTCTCCCGAGCATACCCCATACATGCTCGATAGGATTTAAATCAGGGGAGTTCGCAGGCCACAACATGCGCTGGGTGTTTTTCGTTTCAAGGAAGCACGCTCGGTGACATGGTGCATTATAATCCATGAATATGAAGTCAGGACCGACAGCACCTCGAAACAAGCGAACATAAGGCTCAAGAAATTCGTCTCTGTATCTTTGAGCAGTCACAGACCCCTTGTCAAAGAAATGGAGGTCTGTGCGGCCGTCCATCATGATGCCTGCCCATACCATTACTCCTTTTGATGGAAAATGATGATGTCTTTCCGTTATGTTTCTTGGTTCAAAACGTGTTCCACGTTCTATCCATATCGTTACCCGCCGAGAATCACTACTCAGACTAAACCGGAACTCGTCACTGAACATCACACAACGTAAGGATTCCAGCTTTCCAACGATTCTTCCTTTCGTAAACATGTCCAATTGGGGGTTTTGTACCATCATTCACCTTGTTTGGTGGTTAACAACGTTCCTTCGCACAACAGTTGCACGAAACTTGTCTGAACTGTCTATGCTGCGTGAATCGGTTTCTCCGCGTTCCGACAAGCGCCGATGTTTCGCACAGGACGTAGTCGACTGAAAAGTTTTGCATAAACCCAGTGTTTCTTCTTTACCCAATTAATATCCGCAAGAAATTTGGAATAATTTTACGAATATTTACTCCATGTTTTTCGCCTTTTACGATTTATGCTTAACTTTTGGGCACCAGTGTATAAACATGCACTGTTGGCCATTAAAATTTCAACACCAGGAAGGAAACAAAATAATAAAATGTTACTTATTGTACGTATATGGAATAGTGATAAAAGAAAACATAATTAAATTTGAAGGTGATTTGGAGGTGTACACAGGGTCCGAAAATGATACACGCAACTGCTACAAAAACGATTCTAAAATCCGATTACGTCTTGGAAGGTTAGGCTTAGAAACCGAGCTTAGATGGCTGATATGGGCAAGTCATTCTACGCTGCTTCAAATCTAAGCCGTACTTCATCTATTGTAGAGGAGGGAGAGTGGCAACCGGTCAAAAGAATTTTTTTCAGTGACTTTGAGAGATATAGAAAACATGCAGGCTAGAGCAACAGTCGAACACCGTTTGTGTTGAAGTAGATCTATTCAAGCTGGGCAACATGCGATTCTGCGTTATCTTGTTGAAAGATGTCATCTCCGATGAAAGGGCACAGCCACCAACCTTAAGATTGTTGCAATATAACGCTAGATATTCAGATCACAGAAGTAGCTAACAAGACGTGTTTGTGTCGTGTATCCAATGTCTGTCCATACTATCTCACTTGGTGTAGTGCCCGGTCAACGATATCGAATGCAAAGCCGCCCACGTGCGTTTTCCTTGATACCTCCAGACACGGATACTTTCAACATGATGTTGCACGCAAGACCGAAACTTGTCTGAAAAGACGATGTCTCATCATTTCTATATCCAGTTTTATCCTTGGATGAACCTCAGTTGCAGCGCGCCTTTATGTTGCATTGTCAATGGAAGCCCCAATAATGCTTGCCATGGAGGTAGTCTATGCTGCTCCACACATCGTTGTACTGTCATCGGGGGTACTTGCCGCATTACAAACACACACACACACAAGCCCATTTTTTTACTCAAGATTTTGTCATGATGTGGCTGTAAGGGTCTTGTAAGAACGACATGCTAACATATTTTTCTCTCGAACATAAGTGACGAGATGCCTTTGAGATCCTGCATTGCGTTCAATACGACTCTTTTGATCCTACTGATTCCTTATTCGGATGGCAGTCATTAGATTCCAAATAAACCCAGTAGCAATATCGCGAAATGATAAACCATAATCTCGGTAGGCCATGATCTTTCTGTTATCTAATTTCGAAATGCGCTGGTTGCTGTTTTTTCTTCTTATACGAGGTATATCACCCTCTTTTCATAAACAGTCAACATCCAAATGCGATTTACGAATGAGAAACCTTTTGCATAGTAAAAATTGCATAGAATTTGAGATTATGTTTCTGCCAGTATCTTCCTTTTATACTAAATTAACGCTAGTAGCATCCCCCTCTTTATGGTGTTGCAATTTTAAGAGCCAGAGTATATATAAATAAATACCATGCTGTTGATGGTAAATGTGGCAAGACTCTTTCTGACAAATGTACCAAAATTATTAAAGATAGATACGCCATGGCTATTGGAGGGGGGTATTCTATAATATTGGTGGTATATGTACTACAGCTAATGGTGACAGAAGTGCTATAGCTGTAGGTGACGGTTATATTATGGCTATTAAATAATTCAATAAAAATTATAAAATTCTGAAATATATGACTACATAGACGCTGCATTAATTGTATCATTAAATTTTTAGTTGTGGGAGATATAAAGAAACGTTTGTTTCAATTTTATGAGTAATTTGAGAATTAACATTCGAGGGGTTTTTTTATTAATATTTTAAAACTTGATCACTATATAAGTAAAGAATTCCTCTTAATGTAATTCATGGATTTTTAAATGTTTAAACTGAATTGTTAAATACTAATAAATTCTTCCTCAAGCAAAACTGATTCGTATTCATTATTCTACCTATGAATACAGAATTAGACACGATGTTATATTGCATATACTTTATATGAATACCTATAAATGTGTCCGTATGACTTAAATATTTCATACTGTCCATTATTCCTTTTTTATTGTCTGCAACATTTTTTTTTTTCCATCTTTCATGTATTTTGTGATAAGAAATCTTGTATTTTTTTTTTTTTTTTTTTTTTTTTTGTTAAAAATCCTTTGCTTATGTCTTTTCTTAAGTTTTATTCTCAAATTTTAGCTATTTCACAGTCGATATCTTACTGTGCAATAAACAAGAAAAAATTAAAGAATTACATTTATTTACATTAAAATTCATTTTTGTTCTTAAAATCTCCAAAAATTCCGCAGTATTATTAGTACTTCTTGTTATCTGTAAGTACTTTCACAGTAATCACAGTTTATGCCTTTGTGAGGATGTTTTTTTTTATCAAAGTTGCATAATATAAAGCAACACGAGGGCTATTGGCAGTGAACCTCCTAATTTTGAACCACCGTCAAGTAACGAGACGACATTCTCCCCTCTCCGTACCTACTCGGGACGACTTTACGGAATTATTCTACAAATTTAATGCGTATAAGACTCTTACACGGCGGGACTTCAGTGTCATTAGGGTTTGCACACATAACACGCAGGCTATTAGTTTGTGACCATAACTATTAAACTACTACGGTCCCTTTATGATCTAACGATTCTTCCGAAAAAATTTGCTACATTAAAAGAAAATTTTAAATTTTCAAAACATATTCCAAAAATAATTTTGCATCTAAATTGTAATGGAAAAAAGTCAAGAATAGTTACAACGTACACTTTATATAAAAAGAAAAGCACAAATTCTTTATATATATATATTCCGTTTTTTTTTTCAAGCCACATATGGGAAAAATTACATGTTAAATAAATAAAATAGTAAAACCAGGTAGATAAAGAAAAATGTTCTACTGCTTTTTGATAAGATTCTAGCATTTTTAGAGAAAAGATGTTTCATTAAATTGCGTACAAAAATTTGAAATAAATAATGAAATGCACTATATTATATTTTGAAAAGAGTGCAGAAAATAAATTCCATCGTAAAATAAATTAAGTAGATTATTTCCATTTTTTTTAGCAAAAAAACAAATATTTATTAGTGGCTATACACGCCCCCCCCCGAAAATGCATCTCTTTTTTTTTAATTAAGGTAATAAAATATAATTAACTGCAATTTATAATAAAATATACCGATAAATTACAAGTTTTTTTTATAAGTAGCTTGCTCAACGAGGAAACAAATAAAAAAGATATGTTATTAAAAAAATATCTATAAAAATATTTCACTCAATGCATTTAATTACTTGGAAAAAATTCAAAATAAGCATACTTTCAAAACGGAATGGATAATTACACCTCAATATGAAATTCTTTTAAGAATACGCTATTATGTATTAGAAAATATTCGAATGCGTAAATTTCGAGTGTATTCAGAATATTGAAAATTGTCGATGTTTGTATCTTCATCGAGCTTTAAAGCAACACCAGGCTATTGGCGACTGACCTCAGAATTTTTGAATTACGGTCATGTGACCAGAACGTCACTTGAGCCGGCACACCAATCTCCTAACTTACATACTCCACCAACGTAAGGACTTTGAGCATCGTTATATATGTGCATCAGCTACTTTATACTGTGGCATCAAGAATCGATCACGCCGTTCATGAGTTCGTAATCAGAATCACTAGGCTACCGTGGCCAATCAAAAATTATTGAATTAAATACAGTCTGGCCCCGATTCAACCAATTTCGCGATTTAATGAATTTTTCTCTTTCCCGATGAAAATGAAGGCCCTAACCCATAATTTACCGAATAATAAATCCCGAATCAACGAATTATTTCAGCAGCTAAAAAAAAATTTTTTATTAGGTTGGATTAGAAAAAAAAATGGATTTTGTTCAAATGACATTTTTTTTTTTCCGAAAAAAAAAACTTCATGTAAAAAGCATATTTCAATGGAAAAGCCCGTTATTTAACTTAACAGGTGCAGATGAGTCATGAGTGTAACTTATCATGTGAGTGTTGAGTAGGACAGGAAATTCTTTTCTTATCTCATTCAGGAGATATGCAGAGATATGTTAAAATTTTTGCGATTATGATGCATTTGATGACGGACTGCCTATTAACGGAAATTCGGGAACGGGAAATAATTGAATAGCCGATGAATAGCGATTCGAATACAGAAATTGTTAATGAAACTCCTATCACAATTGTAAAATTTTCTAAGGCATTACATTGTTCGGAAACTGAGAAAACATACCTTATGCAGCAGTATGTAAATGATGCAGTTCTTTCTTCTCTGAAAAGAGTCGAAAAGAGCTTCTTCGAGTCAGGAAAAAAGATTTTCTAAACTTCTCTATTAATCAGTATTTTAAAATTTCCAATTAACTGGTGCGTATTAATTCACTAACAGTATTTTTAACTGTAGATTTTAAGAAGTGCAGTTTCACAAAACTATGGATACTTGTAGAGCAGTGATTCCCAAAGTGGTTTATATAGACCCCCAGGGGTCTATGATGACCTGCAATGGGTCCACGCCAGTGGAAAAATAATTTTGGGGTCCATGAGATGAAAATGGGAGTCTATAATGGCTTTGATTAAACCAGATCATGACTTTAATAACTTTAAAAAAAATTGATGTAGTGGAAACCAGATTTTACAACTTAACTGATTTATTTTCTAAATTTAGTGAGGTTAATTTGTGGTTACTAGTGACAGCATTTGAGACAAGGACCATTTCAGCATTTCTTTCGGCAATTAAATTAAAGAAGTGTAATATTGGAAGTCGCAAATTTTCTCAATTTGTCACAGACAATCTTTCAGGAAATTTTAACCAACTTTTAACATTTAAATGTCCCTTACTCAGATTTTGAAATTAGGTTTGCGATTGCTTTTTTTATAGTAATAAGAAACCACAGCAGACAATGAATTCATACAGCCACATTGAAAAAAATGTCCAATTACAATAGGAACTGCTCAGAATAGGCTCGAACGATCTTAAAATAAAGTTTTGAAACGGATGTCAGCAATTTTGGCTTTAAACAACATACCTGTTTTTTGTCGCGAATTATGGAATATCGTGAGAAGGTTTAAAGTGCTTTTCCTAGTGAGAGGGAGAGTTTCAGTGAGTTACCAATCTCAAAATCAAAAGGGGAAGGGAACTGGACACTTATTAACAAAGGAGATTTAAGGTTAAACCAGACTAGATTGATATTAAATATTGAAAGTTTGTTATTGAAGCAACAGATTCATTCTTCTCGCTAAATTTATTAGCATGTGCTTTTTAAAAACTGTACTGTCTTCACTATAAATATAAATTTAATTCTCTTAGAGTAAGTAGTAGTACCAGCTGTCAAAAAGATATTCAAGTAAATAAATTTGCAAAAAATCAATATTAGGTAATCAGGGGTCGATCCGAAAGCGAAAAGCATGGCAAGGGTCTATGAGACAAAAAAAGTTTGGGAACCTCTATTGTAGAGTTTCCAAAATTGCTTACAGAAATGCAAAACATTTGAATTTTGTTTGGACCGCTGTATAAAGAGTAACTCCGATTTAATGAACAAAAGGTTCGGTCCCAACGAATTCGTCTGACTGTATCTAATTGGAAGCCATACAACATTTATTTTCTCTACATATCCATTGCACCTAAACTGTGTAACGGGCTCTCTCGCAAAGTTCCCCTCTCGAAACTGCCTTATTGATATCTTTGGTGCTATTGTAACTCTTAATTGCCATGTGAAAAAAGGGGAATATTAATAAAATTGATTGTACAATGCGCGATGATGTATTGAGAATAGGAGTAGTTGTTGTTGACAATTAATAGGCAATGTGGGAGGTTATTACAACCAAGTTGATACCCAGAATTCCAATAGGAGGATTCTACCGGTTCTCAATATTAAAGGTTTACAGGCGCGATACTTAACCTGCGGCCCACCGGACCTTTTTGAGTGACCCGGTCATGGCCGTAGCCCTAACAAATTCAATTATTTAAGAACAATGAATTAAAAATTTAGTGAAGAATTACATCAATCAAGCAATTTTGCTATCGATGTCGTGCTGGTATGAATTGCGAGATAGCTTTTTTTTGTAATTGTGACGGTTAGTGATAACAAATAACAGTAGAATAGCGATAATTTTATGGAGGAAACTAAGTTTTAACTAACCTTCATGTCTTCCAAGCGAAAAATATCTAAAAAATATATGGTGTTTCGAGACGACTGGGATCTTGACTATTTCGTAGAGAAAAACAAATATTGATCAACAACTTGCTTAACTTGTGGTGAAAATGCTATATTTATTTGTCGTCACAATACCACTAAGCCCTAATTATTCAATGGCTCTTTTTCCTTGAGGGTCTCTTTCAAAACGAGATAAATTGATTTTCTTTGAAAAAATCTTTGCAATAGTTACAAAATATTTTGTAGGTGACAAAGTCACAAAATACAGAGGTAACAAATGCTTCCTATAAAATTTGTTACAATGTTTATGGATAAACATATGAATTGACACAGAAATTGTTGGTATTTATTTAATACTTCCGATGTATTCTTTAATAAATTCAGTTTTTACTCAGATATTTTTTAGTAAAGTCTAAAAGTATTTGAGTAAGTTTGAAGCAAAAACGCACAATGAAATTTGAACAACAAATTTTAAACTAATATTTCTGATTTCAGTCTGGAATTCGTTACAATTTCTTTGCTACAATCCTGCATTTGATAAATTGATATCTGAAATAAAAATAAGCGAGGCTTTGTCAAAAGAACATAAAAATAATTAAAATAAATGGCAGATATGTTTTTAAGATAGTAAAATGCAAACGATAAACTAAGGATCATTGAAGAAAGGAAATCGCGCGAAATGACTCCATAACTGGGCAAAAAATGCAAAAAACTTATTTTTGTTAATTGAGTTTGATAGTTTGATATAATTTTTAAATAAAAACCAAAATTATAAGTTTTAATATTGTGATAAATTTTCCGCATTTTAAATGTTCTTGATCTTATAGCACTCACCGAGCTAAGAGTTTAATTCTAAAACTTATGCTTCAAAAGAACAAATCTAAATTTTATAGCTTACGTCAGTTCATTTATGACACTTCCTGAAATAGAAACAAACATAAAAGGAAATACAGGGAAAAAATTTTGTGAATTCAGGCATTCTTGTTTAAAAATTAATCACGATTTTCCAAATGTGTCTTATATTTCAGATATAATCCTTTTCTTCTAATTTTAGTTCTACTCAATTTTTATTTTTTTAAGGATTATGTAGAATTTTAGACAAGCCAATAATGTAATTTTTTTTTAAATTTTTTCTTCCTTTCTTTAGTTTTCTATTTTATTTCATTTACAGTATTTACAAAATACACATATTCCTACGATATCTGTATTTTCTGCTTTAAAAAGTTCAATAGCATTTTTTCTTAAATTTTTTTTTTAATGAGCAATAGTTTTTTAAAAATGTAAAAGTAATCAAACGCAGAGCACATAATTATAGTAAAAAATAATAAAGACAAAAAAACAAATCACTTTATTGACATCTCTAATAATTAATTAAACAAAATAATAAATTATGCATTAAAACTAAAGCAGTTAATGTTTTATTGCATTTTAACAAATAGCTTTTTCTTTTAAAATTTTAAAAGTAAAAAAAAAAAAACAATTAGACCTTTTTTATTTAAGAAATTAACGTTCATAAATTCGTAATACATATATATATAATCCATTCTGCAAAGCTCTAGTATATATATATATATATATTTAAATTTAAAATTCAACTTTTTTATTATAAATAAATACTACACAAATGACTTCCAATACAATGGGCTCAATTCATTTGACATTATAGTCACATTATAATGATACCCAATTCTAGCCAATCAGCTCAAAATCTCACGCGGTGTCATAATCACACAACAAAAGCAATCATTTGTTTCCAGGTAATCAGTTCATACACTTCATTGTTGTTAACTTTTGATCCTTTCAGAAACTTTCTCTTAAAAAATACAAATTTGCCACAAAAATTATGTACATAAGTAGACGAAATGCATTTTATTTAAGTGCATGCATAGAATAAGATTTTTTTTTAATTTAAAATCCTTTGAAGAAATTTATTTTTTTTTAACTTTTGAACGTTTTTACCCAATTACAAAATATGAAATTCTACCCTAGTTTTACAAATAGAACAACAAGTGCAATTACTTTGAAGTCTGTTTTGAATTCAGTGGAGATCACGTGTTCGTTTTTACCACGTGATCGCCAGGAATTGAGCCCATTGAGATAGGTAAAAATCTTTGTACCTTTCAATTTCGTATTGTTTTGTAAATTAATCAAAGAGGCATAATAATTTATAAAAACAAAACAGTTAATTATTTTTATTTTGTTTTGCTGTTACTTATATTCTTTGTAATATTAAATTGATGTGGTTTTTTTTTCTTTTATCCTAATGTCTAACTTAAGGATTTAATTTTAAAAAATATGTGAATAAAAAGATATACTACATGAGAAAACAAATCCATGATCATTATTACTAGGCTACCGTTGTCACAAGAAAAATGTCAAATAAAATTTATAAATTTACGAACATTTCCGTTTTAATTGGAATATTCGAATTGTTGACCAAAACCAAGACAAGATACATCGAGATTGTTCGTGATATGTTTCGGTTATTAGTGATATCACAATATTCACAATTCATATTCAAAGAACAAATCTTCAAGTTTAAGAAATTCAGCTGCATAATATCAATAGAAAGAAATATTTCAGAAAGTCTTCAAAACATTCTGTTCTATACGAGCATATACTTAACATGTAATTTAACGCCTAATAAAAATATAAAGAAAGACTATTCAATGATTCAACATTTAACGAATTTTTGCGAGTATTTCTAAAAGATTTTCTTTTGCTATTTTTCGAATTATTTTTTAAAGAATACTTTCCATTCATAGAATGCGTATTTTCCATATTTTCGTAAGTGAGGATGATAAATGTTACCTACCAATGTTGGTATTACAATCGTCTAATTATGCATGAGAAATTTTTTTTGAGAATAAAAAATAATAAATATGACGAATGATGTGTATTGGGTTTTATTAGAATAAAAGAAAACAGAATCATATATTAAAAGGTTGGTACATGAAAATTTGAGTTGCCAAAAAGATAATTTTTTCCTGGAAATTTAATAAATTGAAATCTATTTTTTTCAACTATGTCAGCATCGGAATTTCCGTAGAAATAACAAAAAAGAATTTGAAATAGATTTCGAATTTATTATCAAAATAGTTTTATAAACAGTTTGAAGTGATGCGCCTAAAAGTCTTCAGAAAATATTTTACCAAACTTTTCCCTCTTCGAAAATATGTTCTATTCCTTAATTTATATATACGAATATTTTTACCCCTTAAAAGTACAATTTGAAGAGAGAAAAATACTTTATTAAGCGAGTCATCTCACTTTATTTGTCATTTGATTACTAAACTTATGAAGTAACTCAAAATTTAATATTGTATGCAAGACTTCCAAGCATTAAAAATTTGCTTTATTACGAACCCCATTCGGGGAAAAAAATTATACTTTCCTTAGGAAACTATTTCCTTAAATTTTATCTTTTATGGTTAAAGCATTGAATTAATGTGAGTAGCATTCGAGACTTGTTCATTCATTGCAATAACAAAAAATAAACTTAAGTTAAATGGTTTTAATATTTACCACTAAGAAAAAGTAGGGTTTTTTTTCATTGGTTATTTTTCATCCGTTTTGCATACATACCTTTTTTAATTTGTTTTGATCGGAACTAGTTTGAAAACGAAAACATATAAAAACAATCTGAGTCAACATGATGGTCATAAAATTAAAAACAAACATGAAAAATAAAATTTTCAATTAATGAGAAGTAATTTTGAATGTATTTTGCTTTCATGCCTCTTATATAACGGGAACCTTTAAACTAGTTTAAAAAGAGAAAAAAGTAAAACTAGTAGATGTCTTTTGTTTTCAATTTCCTTTGAAAAACAGTTTATTTTTACCTTATGCAAATGGAATTATTTTGAGAACTAGTGTCATTCTTTTCATTGAATTATTTTTAAAAAAACGCTTAATTGTTACAAATAATTATATTTATTATAATACATTGCTTTTTTTTATTTTTATCGCAAATAAAGGTATAAAAATAAAAATAAAATGAGCGCTTATTATAATTGATAAAAAATTAAATGGTTTGTTAGATTCCAGTCATCTACATGATTCAATTCTTAGTTTCTTACGGAAATTCATTGTTTATAAATTTATTTATAATATTAAACCAAATCTGACATTGACGTTTGACGACTTGTAGTTTGTTTTTGTTAATTTGTAATTTTGAGTAATTTTCATAAAATAGTTGAAAAACAAATACGGATAGTTTATATAAGGATGATGTAGGGCAGCAGAATTGAAGTGAAACATTTGACAGTGATTGCGCGTTGCATTTGCTTCAGGCAAAATTCTGGTTGAGTGAGTGAGTGAATATTAACGTCACACTGTTCAGCTACACGAGGGCTTTGGGCGACTGACCTCGTAATTTTGAACCATGGTCAAGTGACGAGGACAACACCCGAGAAGGCACCCGTCTCCTAACTACCCCACCACACCAACAGGAAGACGTTTGAGTTCTTGACAGATTTAACGTGCATTGCTCCCCTACACAGCGAGTGCAAAATTGTGGTTATGGCTTTGAATAGATATATTCTACATTTGTGGGATTTTTGAATATGTGATATGTAACAGATTTATTCCTCTGTGTTATCTGTTTCCTGCTGGAAGAAATTTCTTCTTAATTACTTCAGAGTTCTAGAATAAAAATTTACATTTACCCCTTAAGAATCTGCTCGTTAATTGTGAGCGTTTTTTCTATATTTAAAAAATCGATGCCTTACATATCGCTATATTTTTCCCCATAACTTTTTTAATTGTACGTCATAAAGTAAAGACAATTTTTCTCTTCAAAACAATATATCTGCCTCAAGTAGAACCGAAGAAATAATTACCTTCTACTTAAAAATATGATTACTAATTGTCAACCATTATATTTTTGTGCTTCTTAAGTATGTCGTAATGTGCGTTTGTATTTCAAAAACATTAACCGAAATAACAGAAACTTTTTAAAATGTTTCGGAAAATAAAAGTACGCTGACAGCTCCAGATAAATAAAGGGATTCCGTAAAGAATAACAACGAAATCTCATCAAAAAGAAATCACAGAATTTCATTTTTTTTACTTGGATACTAAAACCATGTTGTTTTATTTCCCCTTTCCTGCAAAGAGAACGAAACGCACAGATGCTATTGTGAGAGATCAGTTTCTATTTTCTAAAGACTTAAAGCGCTTCACGAGCTCAAACTGAAGAATGCATTATTTCATTTGATAGGAAACTAAAAATAGTCATCTTGATAGTCGCAGACTTCATTTTCTTGCGAGTTATTGTATAATAAAGCAATATATTTGCACTACCCGGATAAAATAAATACCAGGGGTGGACGGTTATATAACTTATTTCCATGAAAGCTGGAGTTCTTAAGAGAAAAATTTTCAAAGGATTGTGGCAGAGATCA
>BMAO01019451.1:45000-83583 GCA_019973975.1 Trichonephila clavata
TTAAATCACATGATCCGAGTGAGTGGATAGGTGTAGTTTAAAATACTCTCGTTAGGCGGTGGGTTAACTTATTGCTAAAACGTTGGTCCTGAAGGGATGGGCAATGGGTAATTAAAAGTTATTAAGAATAATTAATAGCGATTATTACATATATATCTCTATCTATATATATATATATTGTAACGTCTGTGCGTTCCCTTTTGAGACACCTGGGACTTTCCTTCCCCGGCCGGATCAGTTTTAGGAGAATTGATCACCACATGTGCAAAAACACCTGCAGTCGCTAATATACTGCGATGGACGTGTCTTAGTTAGCCCCAGCAACCTTTAACACGAGGAGCAGCCGATTCCGCCCACAACCGGATGCAGGGAGAGAAAAAGGACGCCGACAACGGTCAACCACAGAGACTGCAAGAAAGCCGTGAGAGAACGGGAGTTGAAAACGAAACCTTTGCAGTGAACGGACACCAAGATCCTTCTCTCACAAAGCTATTTTGGAACTCTAAAATCATCTCATAGTACTAAATTGTATACTAATGTAATGACTTAATTAAACTAAATTATTATATTTCAAATCTCGCTACCTTTATTGATTCAGACATCCCAATTTATATATATATATAATAACTATAGAGAGTCGATGTTAAAAATTTATCTATTTATCTGTTTGTCCTACGAATATTCATGAGAAGTAATAAAAAAATTTGTTATATTTTTTACAGTAGTTTCTGGGCTAACATTCGGTATGAAATAATTTACAGCCTATATATATTCCAATAAAAATATATATGTTTCAATACATTGGTCGTTATCAGGAGTTTAAAATCATTGATGCTCGTAAGCCATCAGCAAAACAATAAAACAGATGGTAACGATCTAGACTCTAGATCTAGAACTAGAATCTACACACGCAATATTTGAAACGCCCTTATCCATTCACAGTCAGAAAATGAAAAGTGAAACAACCAAGTTGAAATTTAACAGTGAAAATGCACCTTAAAGGTGTCTAAATATACCATTTTTCTGGCCCTTGGTGAAATTATACTTTAAATTACGTTAAAAATCCAAGGTAAGGAAAAGGAAAACAAAAATTTAATTAATCATTTCTTTCAGCTTTTATTTCCTATTTTTATTATAAACCTGTATTAGTTACAAATTTTTTACATTCATCTATTTTTTTCCGTAAATGTCGTACTACTGTATTATTTGTATGTCATTTTAATGTATTATAGGAATAATGATTCTACATTTTGTTATAATTATTCGAAAAAAGAATTTATTTGTTCTAAGCCTAGAGATTCTGAAATACCAATGCTTTAAGCAAACTAAAGTATTTAAACAATTTAATTTTAATAGAATCATTTATCTTAAAAAAAGAAGTGTACTATTAACGTTTTTCTTTATTATTTTCAGACGATTCATATTGTAAAGACAATAATTTAACTCTACCTTTTCCTAGCACACGATTTGATTTAAAATGGATGTAATTCATATTTAGCAAATATTAACTTTGTTGTTCTTTAGCAACAGAAAAATGAACATTAAAAAATTCTTCAGTGTTAAGAATATTGTAAATAAAGCATTGTTTTGGGATTTGATTACGAATTGATATATATATTTGACTAATATTTAAAACATAAATCCTTTAAAATAGAGTTTCCAAAATATTTTTACACTAAACTTAATTTAAAAACGTTTATATTTTCTAGGTGTTCCCTAATTAATTTATTCCGAAATAAATGTGCTGAAAACGTCATTATAATTTGCTTTTGTTTAATAAAACCGTAGAATCAAGAGTTGAAAATACTTTAAACAAAAATTCAAGCAATTTTTTCCCTCGAAATTTTTCTTTTTGTATCAGAAAAAAGAAAAGAATTCTCCCATAATCAAATAAATATAAACTGAAGAAGAGTCCAAAAAACAGAGCTATATTTTCGATTTCTATTAGTTACCTTGCATTTTTAGACATGTTTTCTCGTTTACTTGGATAAAAAAAAAATTCGAGAAATAGATAAACATTAAAATTGAAAAAAAAAGTATGCTATAAACAACAAAAAATTATACAATGGAAATAATTTGGAGTATTTTTCTTTATTTTATTAGAAGAATAATACTTGGGAAAGAATAAATAATATTAAAAATGTATTATTCATTTTAATTAGTGTAAAAGATATAAGTTTCAAGTGAAACTGTTGAGAAATATTGTAAGGTTTTTTTCCTCACTTAATGATTCAAAATAGAATTTTTTTTTAACTCCATGTAAAAGAACATTTTTCTTAATTCATTTTGACATGAAAAAATTGTAAATACATAGCATGTTTCAAAACAGCATCTAGCGTAGTCAAAAAAAATTAATTTCCAAAGTATTTTTTAAGCTTGTTTACACTATTTAAGTTTTGAAAATAGAAAAATGTTAAAACAATGTATTTGCAGATAATTTTATTAATGTTTTTTAATAAATTAGTTTAATATACTTCTACAGATAGTTTTAAAGTATAAATAAGTTAAATAAATAATAAAAACGGAGCTTCGAAAAAGTCCAGATCCATAATTAGATTAGTATTTAGCATCTAGTTTTGTATAATTAGCATTTAGAACAAATTTTTACATCTGAAATTTTTAAATCCAACACATTGTAGCAAAATTTTATATATTATTTCAGGAACAATTTGAGCGCATAAAAGTTTTGTATCCAATTTTTATGTAACTATATGCACAAGAATTTTTTTTTTGTTGCTGTTACAGTAGAGCGTCGTTTATCCGGAGCGTTTATTATCCGAATTCCGGATACGTTTTCGAACAGTGCAATGCTCAACATTTGTTTCGCGGGAGGCCAAAAGTGACGGGAAAGCCCAATGTGAGGGATATTTGAGGAATTTCAGTTGTGTGATTTGGTAACCATCTGCGCGGAATATTAGGTCAGTTTGTTTCCAAGTGAGGGGGCATATACGTGCTCTTTTGTTGATATAGAAACTTGGATGGCATGCAATGCAGAAGACTGTGAATTTCAAATGCTAAATAATGACGAGATAGCGACTTCCGTGCAAGAAGAATCCGACCCTGTCGACGATGAAACGGATGAAGACGAGGACAACAACAACGAAAGTAGCAAGGGTCCATCAAATGCTGACGCGTTTCTGCGTTAGAGACAGATTTGGAGTGGTACGAACAACAATCAGAGAGCTGTCCTACTCAACTACTGCTGCTGAAGAGAATCAGAGACCTTGCAGTGAAAAAACGAAGGTGTACAATGGTACAGCAAAAAATAAGTGATTATTTTCCACAATCAAGGTAAAATTGCGACATTTTGTACCTATTTCGCTTTTTCTTAAGTTCGTTTCCCACATGTGATGATTTTAAATATTCGTATGGTGTCCGGTTTCATATACTGCATGGATCGCATTGGGTTTTCGGTTATCCGAACAATCACGTATCTGAACGGTACAAGGTCCCAATTGATTCAGATAGACGACGTTCTACTGCACTTGAAGAATAATTTTAAACTGTTTTGATAGTAAAAGCACTTCCACATAAAATGACAATAGATATTTATTGATTAATATATGATTTGCCATTCATCCTCAAAGATGCAGAATTAAAATAAATAGGAACACAGTATCTGAGCCAGAAATAAGCGTTAAGTCGATCGCGATCGACAGGTGGACCCCCTAACCTTTGTTAAAGAGTTCCCTAGAATTCAGCAGCATAATATAAGGATCATTGAGGAACTTAGAGCCTTGTGTATAAACACCTGTTTAGTTAGAAATGGATTTGATTACAAAAATCATCTGGGTTTATGGGAATATCCAAGCAAAACCCAATGTTTTTTTTGAAATCCTATGCCAATCCTTGGTTTGCCGATGTAAAGCATGTATTGTTTGAAAGGCTGTAAGATTATGGCATCTCTTGTAACAATTTCAAATGTAGAAATAGTGTTTAGAATAAATAATTTGCAATCTAAGACGCGTGCTTGCATATACTAAAATAAACATTTATGGAACACCGACGCCAGTTAAAATGGAGAATCAGCTTTTCCCAATCTACGTGAGAGGGATAAGCAAATGAATTGATAAATATGTAAACGGTTCATGTCACTTCATTGGAAGCACACTATGATGTTAACTCGTTCACTGCTGCTGAACTGGAAAAAAGCGATCACTGCGATAACCAGCAGCATAAATGATTTTTTCTCTACACTCCGACTGAAGAGGAGAATACATGTAAATGATCACCCCTTCCCACGATAGCACGGTATTGGCTGTTAAGACATCACGCTTACACAGGCATGGCAGTGAACAAATTAACTACATACTTTGGTTTCAGATTCATCAGTTCACGTATATTCTCTGCACTGAATACCTCCATGTTTCACTATCTAGAAGTAATGTCATATTTTAAAAGTGGGGTAAAATGTCGACAACAAGTGTTAAGAAAAGAAAACGTACAATTTTAATGCAAAATGGCCACACCTGTTCCACTGGGTGAGCCGCAACATCTTAAAAACATTAGAAGTACCTCGTGCCCTGGAAAAGTCCTTCCATCTCTGATCAAGACTGTCCATCTGTTTTTACCACTAAATAAACTTAATTTTTAAAATTTGTTCAATGCAAAGTTTTGCAAAAAAGCAGCTTTGACCAGAAAGGTACATAGAATGAAAAATTTTGTAGAAATGGGGAGGGGGGAAAGTCATCACATTGTACCGTAAGCAATTCATCTTACAATCAAAAGGCAGCAACAAGACAAGGCAAGGGAAGCTTTCGACGGACAAAAGAACGTTCTCTTTATTCAATCCAAAAGCCTTCCTATTCCAGAATACTTACAATCTTCTGAAAATATATGATATAATTGATGTATCCAGTGGAGATGGCGAGATTGTATCGTTCTACTACAAACATTTGACAATGCGACACTTTTGATAATTAAGGTTACACTGTTAATACGGTATTTTTGCTAAACGATTAAATAAAAATTAAGAACAGCACAATATTTTAGAGGGATTAGGACTAAAAAAAATTAGAGAAAAGCCCATTAAAGAGAATTAGAAAAGAAAATATACACTGACCGAAAAAGTTAAGGTATAGCATGTTTTTTCAGCTCAATATTAAAAAAAAAAAAAGCGGCAGTAACAAACAACTTCGTAGTTTCTATGAATGATAGTAATGACCCTTTAAGAAATTTATACAAAAACCGGTATCCAATACTTTTATTTTTAAAGAAATGCACATTTACTTAGAAGTTAAATAAAATTTGCAAATATCAAACTTTCGCATGTGCATTTTGTACATGATGGCTGATCCTCAATAATTACAGCTAAATTCGTTGTTAAAATCCAGGAGAGTCAGTAATATTTAAAGGAATTCGTTTATCCGATGCGTTATGTTGACAGGCGTTTGGATGGAGGAAAATTCGGTTGTCTTACGGCTTTATCACACACGTATGTCTCGGAACAACTCTAGTCTCTTAAGAACAATAGACTTAAGCAGATGTGAGGGGGAAGGGTTGCCGTAAGCAAAACGATACTCTCTGACATCAGCCCCGCCCAATCTTCACATTGAAAAATTACCCGCCGATTTTTCTGATTCGGAAAACGAACATCCAACATTTTTTTTTATTCCGCTCGTGCTTTGGTTGATAGTCATAAACAGAAATCGAGCGTCATTCTGTTTGACAGATTGTCCGCCATTAAAATATTGTAGGTACTCCATTCCTGATGCTTTTGACAAAGCCCAGGATGGCATCTTGTTTATGACTTAGGGAGCCGAAAAACCCCCATTGTCAGGAATTTCGAGCAATTTTAATTTCGAGCCATTCTGGGGGAAGTTATTTGGAGCTGTTGCTATGGCAACTGGGCAAAAATCGCTCTAAGGGATTGCTTAAAAGAAAAATTGTTCCAAATAAATAAAATTGTTCCACGTGTGATAAGGACTTAAAGCAGATGCAGCTGATATCTCAATTTAGCATTCATTGCGTTGCAACAATCGTTGGACCAGTTTCAATCTAAAGATTCTGTGCCAAGAAGACATATTTGAAGTCAATCACAACACCTGCTGGACACCGTTTTCCAACTCTTGCAAGCCAATAGAGAAGCACTACAATATCTCGGCTTGTTGCAGGACATTTTGTCGCATCACGAACAAGATTCCAGCAACTACGGTGCGAAAACGCCTTCATAATGTAAGTTTTTAAAAAGACGACCAGTTGTGTTTCCTTCCGTATCGACGACAGTGATGCTGGGCAAAAAAACACGTTTCATGTACTGGATAGCAATGGGCTTCTGTACTATTCGCAGAGGAATCCAGGTTCACACAAAGAGCGACTCAATGCGTTTGCTCATCTGTATAGAACAACTCACCAGTCCAACCAATCCAACATTGTTGAAAGATACGGTTATAGAGGTGGTAAAATCACGATTTGGGCTGAGATATTTTTCAATGGTTCTAGGATCTACATGTATTTAAAGGAGGAAGTTTCACTGGTGTGAAATATTTGGACTAGATCATGATGGATGTGTCTGCCCACATGCTGCTGCTATTGGAAAGGAATTATTTTGGATGGGTGATAATGCATGAACTCACTGAGATGTACTTCTTGAAAGCTAGCTCGAGGATTCCAATTAAGAGTAAATAGAAGGGCCAGCTCAATCCTCAGATCTGAATTCAACAGAGCATATTTGGGGCTACCTTGATAGAAACTGTACTGCTTTAAGACCCCCTCCAAGCTGAAACAAGGCTGTTGCTGTCCGAGGATGAGCTGAACAACTAAACTAATAGTTACGGTAAGTCAATAATGTCGAGGCATTGCAGTTAAAGGTGGACACATTCCTTATGAGAACCTATTTTTGTAACGTTTCCATGACATTTTTCCTCATAAAACTGTGATGTATTGCTTCCTCAAATAATGGATTTTTTTTTGCCAAGTGGGTTTTTTTTTCTTTCAATTCCTACAATTAGCTCACTCTATATGTTTATATATTTATCTTGTTCAAATTTTCAATCGTTAACAAAATATTTTTTAATCGTAACAATTATTCTTCCAATCAAGTTCAAATAATTTTTTTAATATTGTAGTGGATAACACTTGATGTTTAATACAATTTTTTCAAATATTAATTCATTAATTAAATTTAATTAAATTAATTACCAGTTTTAGAAGCCAACTTAAATTCGACTACATTGTTGTAACAACGGCAAAAGCTTGCGTCGAAAACAGATTTTTCAGCCAAACCGGATGTGCATTGTTACAACAATGCAGACAAATCATGTTTTTTTTCCAATGCCTACTGTTTTAGCTCACTCTCTCCCTATATATATATATATATATATATATTGTTCAAATTTTCAATCGTTATAATAATTTACTTTATATTCATCCATTCAAAGTAGGAATTGATTTTAAAAATTATTTTTAATATTACTTGTTTTTGTTGTAAATTACATTTATGTCAAACTGTTAAAGGCTTCTGTTAAATGATCAATAAAAACTGTTTAGTGCACTTTTAAGCCAAATTTCTTTTTTTCTATATCTATTCATTTTCAAATTAGACACAAAAAAGTGGTAAATTTACATATAAAAATTTATATATTAGCATTTATATATTGATATATAAATTTATGTATTAATATTTATATAAATATTTAATACATAAAATTTATATATATTAAATATATATGCATTTAAGCATTTTTAATGTTACTCATTGATATCAAAAATTTTGAAGAAACAAAATGCCAACCGTCAATCTAAGTATAAAATCCTTATGTAGAGTCTAATGTATGCGTATAAAATTATTAACATTTTATTGAAATACAGCAACTAAAACTTTTTTAATTAGTAAATTATTGTTTTAAAAAGGCTATCAAACAAAAATAGAAAATTTAATAATTAGTTTGAGGAATAAAACAACATTTTCATCTACGTCAGATAAACAAAATTGTGTTAGATAGAATCTTCCCAATGATAAACTCACAAGAATGATAAAAATATAAATTATTTTACTAAGAATTTTGAACATGAGCTAGTTTTTAATGAGAAAAAAATGCTTTTGATCAGGTTACTCAGAAATCACCTTCGTTCCAGGAATGAAGAGAAAGCAGACCTTCAAAGAGAAGACGTAAATAGACGGTTTACACAATTAACTGGAAATTTTCTTCTATAAGAGCAAAAAGATTTGGGGGGGGGACAGTTCTTTTAGGCATTTCAGCCTCTCAATCACACAAAAAATTAATCTTGATTTACCTAACAACCTAATTGGAATTTTATACTTTTCTTGTAATTTCTTAGAATTATTTATTTTTTACTGTGAAGATTATGAAGAAATTTGAAGTTATAAAAGGAAAAAAAAATTACGAAAAGTATTTTTCATTCCAATACTTGGATGATTTTTCTAGTATTTGATTTATAAGAATGGCAACGCACACGCATACATTTATCTAAAAATATCGAAAATATTTTCTTAGAAATTTTATTTTAACAAGAGATTTTTTTTTATTAAAATGTAGGAATATATATATATATATAATTAGCATAGATCATACGTATGATCGCTTTTATATTTTGAAGAATTATAACGAAAAAATATAATTATCTTAAA
The DNA here is from genome assembly GCA_019973975.1 of Trichonephila clavata. Lineage (NCBI taxonomy): Eukaryota > Metazoa > Arthropoda > Arachnida > Araneae > Nephilidae > Trichonephila > Trichonephila clavata. The sequence continues at coordinate 53,591 of BMAO01019451.1, forward strand.
GACACTAACTAATAAGTCATTAATAATAAATAATTAATAATGAAAATTAAAACTAATAATCTGTATATTTTAAGGATTTTTTTTAAAAGATTTATGAAATTTTAATTATTGGTAACATAGATATGGGTTTTATATAGTTTATACTTGGGGAGGGGGAATTAAAACCCCTTAATGAGATAATATGATGATTTATTAAATCATCCACCCGCTTTGCTGAGTATTTCATGATATGTAACTAAATATAGTTTTTTTAAGTAATTGATATTTAATTCTAAGGTATTTAAATTCTATTTCGCCATTTCAAAATGGAAGTTATAAGCTATCATTTGGGCTTATGTCCGAATGTTAACTTATAACTTACGGAGTAAAATTTTCCACAAAAATCTTAATTATGTAAATTTTCAAAAAACTAAAAATATTGTTCTATGTTTAAGTTTTTAAAATTTATATGATGTAAAATTGTTATTTTTAATATAATCTATTATCTTAAAATTTAGGAGTTTTGCTTACAATCAACTCTGTATTTAGTCATTGAATGCATACGTATGTGAGTGTAATAAAAATAAAATAGCTATTTCCCATTCATTACATTTTTTTTACCTAAATCGACATTTATTTTGTTTCTTTTTAAAAACAAAGTGAGAGAACTGTGACTGCTAAAAGTTCTTCGGTACTGCAATGCTAAAATTCTTACACACAAAAAAAAAATCTGCGACCATATATTTAAATATGTCCCTTTTTCGATTTGATTATTATAATGTTTATGCTATCCTAGAAAGGGAAATAATAAAATACAGAAATAAAGATTGCGCCTGTTATTTCATTCAGATTTTGTGTTTTTCATTATTTTCCTTGTATTAAATTTTAATGGATTGTAAATCTTGGCCTGTTTTTCTTTAAACAGTCAATTTACATTTTTTTGGTGGAAGGTTTTGAAAAACAACGCATTATTTTGTCTATGAATGTCAGTTTTATAAATGTTTAGCAACGATAAGTTGTACGAATATATTTTTCTCTATATTTATTCACATAGATATTTATTTTTGTTCCAAATAACCTACATTTTACGTTTGCAGTTTTTAAGCAAATCAGATTAACGAATGCGTTTTGAATTCTGCTGTCATTTATCTTTGGTTTTCAGTGCATTAAAAATTCGCTTTTTTAATCCCTTAAAAATTTTCATTTTAATTGTTTTTTTAGAGTAATTTTTCATAAGATTCTCGATTTAAAAGATAGTTGTTGACTGTTTATTTTTAAAAATGTATTTTTCTTGGTAACAATCGATAAGTTTTTTAAATCAAAAAGCACGGAAATGTTTTCTTTTATGCAAATTGTGTTGAAAAAAAGTAGCAAAACATAAACGGTACATGTATAGCAAAATTTGGTAACGTTTATTTTTTTATTGTTTTTTTTGTAGGCACAATTAGTTGAAATCCTATATTGAAATAATCAAAATTTGGCTTAAGTATATATAAAAAAATAATAAGGACGTTTTTTGTTATGGGAATTAGATTAATATCTCGAAAGTTTTTCTCCTGAAAAAAAAGATAAGTTTGAAAGAATAAAAACTTTAAATTACATTTATACGGTCCTCGCACATATAGTTAAAATTCAACACTAAACCGTAAAACATATTTGTTACTGAAAAAAATCGACCTGACAAGCTTAAATATTAGTTTTATTTAAAACTTTAAAAAGTTGGAAATTTGTCGTATTTTAAATCAAATTTCTAATAACTTACAATTTTTTAAATAAGAAATTAGTACACAATAAAAAGAATCTTTTAACGATTTCAAGCAACTCTGTCGAAATTACGATAATTAGAAACGTATTATATTTGAGAAAATTATAATTTTAAATAAACATCTGAATGAGCAAAGATTTCAGCAAAAATGATGAAATTATTGAGGAAAAATTCGCGTGAAACCTCTCTCTCTCTCTCTCTCTCAATTTGGAAAAAAAATAACTTCAAAGTTCAAGTGAAAAATTTATAAATGATACTTTCTTGAATAAGAATAAAAGAAATAAAAATACGATCAGAAGACGCGGTTGGCAGCTGACCTGGCACCCCATTTTGTGATTTTATACCGCACGGTACAATGGACTAAATTCATGTGACGTCACGTTCACATTACTGTAATCGCGTGTTTCCAGCCAATCAGTTCACAAATTCATGTAACGTCATAGTCACGTAATAAATGCACAATCATGTGTTTTTAATTAATCAGATCAAGATCTTCACTGTTGCTAGCTTTTAATTTTTGCAGAAACTTTCCTTCGAAAAGAACATATTTGTCAACAATGGTAACCCTCATAAATAAACAAAAAGCACTTGATTTTAATTAATTTTAAAAAACTTTTTTTTTAGAATTTTAAGGCTTGAACATATTTACGCAATTATAAAATTTGAAATTTTATCCAAATTTTACAAGTAGAACACCTAGTACAAGTTTAATATCAGTTTTGAATTCAACAAAAGCAAGGGATTGTATTTTTCATGCGATTTTTCATGAATTGAGCCCTTTCTTCTAAACAAAGTTTTGTGCCACCAACGGTTTTTAAAGTTAATAGAATAAAATGTTAAAAAAAGAAATACTTCCATAGTGTAATATAACAAGATCAAATTCATTGGAAGTTTATTAATAGAGAATGTGTGAGTCAGGTGGAATTAGTGGTAAATATGAGAAATAGTAATTCAGAATACCTTCCAAACCAACATTTTATTTACAGCACATTAACTGAAGCTTTATTCTATTGACAGAAAAACATTTTACATTAGTCAAGAAATAAATTACAATATAAATCGTCTGCTAAAAATAATATTTGGTAAATAAGAATTATATTGTTAAAATGTTTATACATACATAAATTATTATTTAACAAATAACTAATTAATAAACAAATAATTAGGTTTATTTAAATTATATTTTTAAAAATATGCAAAAATATTTCCATTTTAAATTAAATTAGGTGCTGAGAAAAAGGCAAGAGTTAAATTTTCTCTACACATCATAATTCGTGAAAGCAGATGTGAATTATAATACAAAAATTGAAAAAGAATTAACTGACCAATTTAATTATAGTTTAAGCACTATTCCCTTTAATAGCTAATAAGAGCACAAATAATAAAATTTCTGCCGCTTATGGATTCAAAATGAATTTAATTTAATTAAGTACTTTAACAGTTTATTTCAGACTTAATCCTTTTCGAACATTGGAGGACATTGCTTTATATAAAAAATTATTAAGAATTTTAGGTCAGCACATAAATGAAATGCAAGTGTAATTTTTCCCTCTTTTACAGAATTTTATTTCATTTACATGAATAGTGTTTTGTTGATCAGGGTTCGAGTATTTTATGCAAATCAGTCGCAAAGAACAAGACACTTCTTTAAAAGTGATGGAAATTGTCTAAAATTAAACCTTGAAATGCAGAATTCAACAACAATATTGGCATAATAAATCTCAGAAGGTCTTCACACCTTCAACAGCGCTCAGACACAATTATCAGTGTCTAACATATCAGTGCCAAAACATTATGACCACCTGTCAATAACGAGTTGGCCCACCTTTCGCGCGCAACACAGCTTCAACCCGCCTTGGCATGGATGCCACAAGTCCTTGGTAGATGGCCAGAGACAGATTGCACCAGATGTTTAAGCAACGGTCTCGCAAATCCGAGATATTGCGAATTGGTGGTCTTTGAACTCTGAGCTGCCATGACATGACATCCTAAATGTGTTCTATCGGATTGAGATCCGGTGAGTTAGGCGGCCAGGACATTAACTGGAATTCAGCATTATGTTCCTGGAACCACTCCAACACAATTTTAGCCTTGTGACACGGGGCGTTGTCCTGTTGGAACATTCCATTTCCAGCTGGAAAAACAGAGGCCATGTATGGATGCAACTGGTCCGCAATGATGTTCAGATACCCTGTAGCATTCATGGTCTGCTCTACCACAACCACGGGTCCCAGAGACGCCCAAGAGAACGTCCCCAAAGCATAATACCACCACCACCAGCCTGTGTATGACCTACTGTACATTGAGGGAGCAACTGTTCGCCTGGAAGACGGCGTATCCTGACACGGCAAACCGTGATTCATCTTACCAGGCCACTCTCTTCCACTGATCCATGGACCAGTCGCGATATTCCCGGGCCCAGCGCAGGCGCAGTTGGTAATCACGCTTGGTCAGCAAAAGCACACGAGTGGGACTTTTGCTGCGTAGCCCCATATCCAACAGTGTCCGCTGAACAGTGTGCTCCGATACTATTCTACTTGGCCCTGCATTGTATTGGGCTGTCAACTGAGCCACTGTCTGGCTCCGGTTTTGCTTCACCATGAGAGACAGCCTCCGACGAACTTTTTCTTTGATAACGTGTGGACGTCCAACACCCTGTCGTCTACTGCTGGTTTCACCGTCATTTATCCACTTTGCATAAGTACTAACAACAGTAGATCCCGAACAACCCTCGAGTCGTGCAGTTTCGAGTCATTACAATCTGCCCGCTATCAAAGTCGCTTAGATCCGCAGCCTTTCCCCTCACACACAGAAGTAAGTGAAAGAATGACTTTTCAGACTCTCCAGCAGCAGTTAAATACCTCTTCCACCTGATCACGTGCCTTCCACGTCATCCAGGCGAGTTCATTGCAAAATGTAGGGATGGTCATAATGTTTTGGCTCTTGAGTGTACACGTATACAAAAGATTATTCATAAGCATTCGCTCATTCTAATCAACAGCCGACGTAATCAGTAATCGCTGGTCGACTCTTCAACGATCAAGACAAGGCTACTAATCACTAGTCAAAACAATTCTAAATCAGTTTCGGCGAACTTCTTCCAATTTATAGGCTTCGAGGATCCTTCGAGAAAGATCCACTTGCATCATAAATCGTGAAATTAGTGAATTTCTCAACTAATATTCAGAAGAATCCCTAGGGTCCAAAAATGCTTGGCAACATGATCGCCAGATCGCCAAAATAGTCACCAAAAGGATGCCAACTTTGCTCTATTACGAATATTTCGCCAAGGTTCCATTGAATCATCATTACAATGAAAGGAACGGTGTTGCTTGCGAATATTACAATTTTTAACATAAAATAGATACAACATAGAGCAATATAAATGTATTACACATCCAAATATAAATTTACACTATTTTACACAAAATTCGTAACAATATTAAGGGATATTTCCGAGATAACGATATTTTTCTTCATCTCTCTCACTTAGATTATTTTTTTTCTTAGTTTTACTTTTAATTATAAAAAAAGAGTTTTTAAAAATACAAAATTAATTAACTTGGAATACGAAATACTTTATACTAAGAATAACAATTAGAAACAACTAATTTAGCATTTTTTGTCATTGACATCTAATAAATAATTGAATTAAATAGCCGACTATTAATTAAACTCTAACGAAAATTAAAACATTTGAAGCTTAATGTATTTATTTCAATTAAATATTTTTTCCAACCAAGATTCCAAAAAAAATATAAATGCTGCACTACATGTTCTATTACTTGGAAGAAATTAATATTTTAAAAAAGTGACAAACTAATCCATTCTAGATTGGATGCATTTTACAATTAAAATAAAATTCATCTTTTTTTGGCATAAAAAAGATGAATTAACAAACAAAAAGTTAATGAAGTTTTATTTTTGTTGCGGCTTTGTAAATCATTTTTGGTTTTGAACTATTTATGTTTATACAAAATAAAAACCAGTTTATTTTGTCTCTATTTCTCCTTCGATGAATATTCTATTAAAAATTTTTAGAATATCTGAATATAGGTTTTTAAAAAGCTATTTTTATTTTATTTTATTTCTTTATTTAAAAGCTACAGGTAAAATAAAAAGAAATTAGTAAATTTGAAATGTACTTCATTTATGTTTTATTTTTTGTTTTGCAATTTGTTCTTCTGATAATGCAAGTTACTGCAAATTTTAGGCTCCACAAAACCTACAAAACTTTTTTAAGTCAAATTAAACTATAGTCATTATTATAGCTATTTTCTCTCTAAATAATCTCTCTCGAGTGCGTAGGTAGTGAGTATGTAGGCGAAATTCATTGAAAACATTTTGTAAATTTAATAGAAAGAATAATTTTTATACCTTTTAGAAGAGAAAAAATGTATTGAATTGCGTGCGCTTAGAAAAATGAAATAAGCGAAAAAATTTTCTATAGATGTTTTCATTCATCGACAAGCTTCAAAAACTGTTAAATATCCATTTAATTTGACCGTATGCATTTTTATTTAGAATTTTTTTTTCTTATTCATATAAATGTTTATTCCTAATTTTTTTAATTATATTTATTTTAAATTTCAAACGAAATTATTTCGAAGGAATATGTCAATGCAAAAACCACAACTAGAAAGTAATAAGATTTAACAAATAAATTTTATATTAAGAGTTGAAATTGTATAGCAAAAATTTAAAATACTGATACATTTACAAGATTTCATTCGAAAAGGTTGTTGTTTTTTACATATTAATTAAAAAATACTGAATCGGTTTTATAGGGGGGGGGAGTGAATTTAAATACATACTATTTTCAAAACCGATACATATTTTTTTATCTCTTATATTTATGTGAATTATGTATTTGCAACATAAGAAATCCATTTTTATTTGAAAAAAAAATTCATTTTTAAATAAGTAAATGTTTATTGACGTCACATATTAAAGCAACACGAAGTGGCCGCGGTAGCCTATTGACCAAGGTAACGGACTCGTGACCAGCGTGTCACGAGTTTGAGCCTAGAGTCGCTGAAGACTCGCCATGTAGGGGAGCGATGCACGTTAAATCTGACCTCAAACGTCCTCCCGTTGGCATGGTGTGGAAGTTTGAAGAGGGGGTGCCAGCTCAGGTGTCGTCCTCGTCACTTGATCATGGTTCAATATTACAAGGTCCGTCGCCAAGAGCCCTCGTGTAGCTGAACAGTGTGACATTGATATTCACTCACACACTCAAAGCAACACGAGGGATCTTGACGACGGACCTTGTAATATTGAAACATGATCAAGTGACGGGAGCGACACTTGAGTGGGGCATCCCCTTTCCAAATTACCACATCTTACCAACGGGAAGAGTTAGAGCCTCGATAGATTAATAGAGCATCGGCTCCTCTACTCAGTGGGTCTTTAGTGAAACTTGGACTCGAACTCATGACACGCCGGTTACGAGCTCGTGACTTACCACGGCCCTCAGAGAAAATTCTGATAAGAGAACAAAAGGGACGAAAGCGTTTAAATATATCTATTTATATCATATACAGTCGACTCTCGATAATTTAAAGTATATGCTCAGTCCCTAGAAAAACTTTTGATATTTCGAACTAAAACAATGCGTTTTGGTACACTCAATATTTCGAAGTAAAATCTGTGGCTGGCCAGACTACAACTCTCTAAAATTTGAAGTTATTTCACAAAACTCTCGACAATTTGAACACTCGCTATCATGTGCAGTCGCGTAATAAGTAACTTGGAGCTAGCTTACAAGTTTTGTAGTGTCTCTGCGTGTCTCCCCTGTTAAGTATCCCTTTGAATGACCAACTGACTGCTACCCTTTCTTTGTTTCCCGGTTCCTCAGGCGAAAAGACACTTTTATTCGTTTCATTCCTTAAGTGAACAATAGACAAACTGCACCTGTTGTCAGTCGTCCACATCTTTCGTTTAACATGTGACCTTGCAACACATGTGTTTAGGAAGGATGGTCCGCTATTGTGAAGAAGAAATGCGCAGGATTATGTATGAACGTATTGAATGTATTCTTTTAATACAGGACTTTTAACCTCTGTATATATTGCACAATATGTACTTTTTAAAATATTTTAAAATAATTTTATACATTTGTACAATTGTTGTTTTATAATATAGTTTCAAATTTAAATGTGCAAGAAAAAAATTTCTCTTCGGGTATTTTGGGAATTTTTTTCTACCTCTTGATAATTCGAAGCTTTTCATTGGTCCCTCCAACTTCTAATTATCGAGAGCCGACTATATATTTATATACATATATACGGCTTGTTTACCTTACAAAAACTGAATATTTTTAACACATTACCTAAAAATTACTAATTTATAAGTAAAAATAGCATTTATTCAATGAAATGCACAGAAGGAAAAGAAAACAGAGGGGCCTCCAAACAAAGATATGGCTGATTCGATTAATTTTTAATCGCACTTACGCTACAAGGAATTAATTCCTTTCACCAATTATATATATTATCAGATAAATTCTCCCTAAAAAATAAACAAACGGAACTGAAATTGTATTGTTGCTCCGAAAATAGGCTGTTTCATCGATTTAATTTCAATTTACGTCTCCCTATGAAGAAATACAAGGGTAAATGGCGACGGAGCTCGTTATTTTAATCACGTTAAAATGACGAGTGTGACACCTCTGGTAAGGCATCCTTTTCTAAATTTCCACATCACGTCAATATGAAAACTTTGAGCCTGGACAGTTTTAACGGGCATCAGCTTCTCTACACGGAGTGTCTTAAAATTCATTTAGCCTCAAACCCGTGACTCAACCACGTCGGTCACGAGTTACCGACTATGAATACTAATCGACCTCGGCCTTGTTGCCTGGTCGCTGTGTTCATTAACATCACGCTATAAAGCAAGACGAAGGCTTGTAACCATGAACCACAGTCAATGGACGAGGGCAACACCTCAGAGGGCAATCTTTTCTCCGAACTTCTATCTCACGTCAATGTGAGGACTTTGAACCCTGATAGATTCAACGTGAATTAATCTGTTTACACAATGGATTAAAAGCAGCACTGGGATCTCAAACTCGTAACACCTCGGCCACGAATGCATGACCATGAGCACTTAGCTAATGCAACCATGCAGGGAGATCGAATAATGTAATAAAACAATATAAGCTGAGAGATTGGAAAACCTCGTGTTCAAAACTCGCTTTCTGCTTAGAAGATTAAATTGAATCTCTGCAAAAGATGATTGGGGACACGAGAGAAATTTTGAGATTAGATAGCAGAATTAAACTGTGTGAAATGCTGTTGGAAGCTTAAAAGATGAGATATTAGGGCGAGAGTCCTCCCATGACGTAACACTTTCAAAGGGTCTTTTGTGCAGATTTTGAATCAAATTAATTTAGCAAAACCTAATCAGTTGACACCTTCGGACAGTTCAGCAACCCGACGGATTCTGTCAGATACGCATATCCATATTACTTGCAATGGAAGGACAATTTGGTAGTGGATAAATAAGACAAAATCAATACTAATGAAAATTTACTAATTTGGAATTTAACATGGTTTTATCCTATTTATTTTCTTTACACCTTTAAAAAAAAGGATAAATACATATTCACATTTTGATCTCTCTTGTCTTTTAATTAACATAGATTTTCAACTTTTGTGATTCATTATAAAGTCCGATATAATAATTCAATATTTTAAATATTTAATTAACAAGGTAAATATTATTAATAATTCATGTTATTAAATTTTAAATTGTTCCTTCGTATGGGGACACTCCAGTAATGCTTCCTTCTCTCAATTTTAAAATTTAAAAAATAACGTGTTATAGTTTTCTTACATATATATATATAGTGATGCTATTCTTTTAAGTATTTATTATTTTTATTGTACTTTCTAATTTACGTATATATATATATATACTAAAAGTTTATACCGAATTTCCAATCATTCAGATATTTTAGTAATTTTGGAAATCACCAGTCTCCAAAACTACTAAAATATTTCTCAAAAGATTACACGAAATATATTTTTCTTCATGTGTAATTCTATCTATTTCATTTTCAAGAAACTGTGCGGAGGGAGGCGAGTGTGTTAATTACCTTCGCGCTATAATGCAACATGACAGCTATTGGCGATGCGGATCTCGAAACACGTTCAAGGGACGTCTCAAGTGGACGACACCTGAGCTATCAATCCTCTCTTTGTATTGTGTGCTTAACACTTACTTCTGTAAGCCCTGTGTGATACTTTGTGGTGCACTGGGATTTTATCATTGTTTTCAATTAAAAAAAACTACCCAACCACTACAACAGGAGACTATGAGTCATTACAGATTTAACTTGCAGTAGGCCCTCTACTCGGCGGGTGAACTTATCCGAAATACTTTTCCTCAGATGCTTGAGAGGTGACACCATTTTTGTGCATTAATTTGCTTCTTGTTGATTTTGAGTTAATTGTGATGAAATTTGAATGCAGTTACGACGTTTAAGCAGTCTGAATAATTTAGTTCTTATAGCATCTTTCGTTAGTTTCAGGTGTGTGTGTTTCATTTAATTGATGATAATGATGTTGTGTCCATGACGGGAACAAATCATATAGTACCATAGGCCCATGTGACTGTTTTGGCAATGTGTTCAATATTGTTACGTTGATCGGGGTTCGAGGATTTTATGAAAATCAGTCACATACAACAAGACAGTTCCTTAAGAGCGATGAGAATTTATTGTCGAAAATCAATCCTTGAAATACAGAATTCAACAGCAATATTCACATAATAAATCTCAGAAAGTCTTCACACCTTCAACAGCACTCAGATACAATTATCAGTATCTAAAATACACGTATGTAAATGACTATTCACAAGCACATCCGAGCTAATTACGGTCAAAGCAAGTTTACTAATCGCTGGTTGAAACAAGACTTACTCGTTTTGGCAAGTATCGCTCTATTTATAGCCGTGACGGAAACTTCGAGAAAGATCCGCTTGCGTCATAGATCGTGAAATTAGTGGATTTCTCCACAAATTTCTAGAAGAATCCAGAGGGTCCCGAACTCGTCAAAATGGTTGCCTTAGTCGCCAACTTGGTTGCCAAAAATGATGCTAACTTGGCTCTATCGACAAGATATCGTCAAGTTCCCATTGAGTCGCCATTATATCGTAAGGGAAGGCGTTGCTTGTGAATATTACAATTTTAACAAATAAATATAGCATAGAGTAATATAAATGCATTGCACTTCCAAATACAAATTATTTACCCTATTTTATACAAAATTCGTTACAATATTATCCGCATAGAAGTTTGTAGACGAAAACAGGACCCCTATTTCTTGTAGGGCAGCAAGATTAGCTGGACAGTCAAAAATGCAAGCAGCTGTTAGCTCTGTATCTAAGCAGTTATCATAATTCCTGTAAGTTTTTCTACCATCCCTATCAATCTTCATTCCTCTGTAATGACCTGTTCTTAGCTTAGCTATAGTCTTTGTTACAAGGAGGTCTCCACTTATATTACAGAGTTGATGCTTTACAGAAATTGACTTCTCTGTCTCAATTTGAAATTTGCGACAGCGTTTGCGTCTAATAAGGTAAAGTTGACAAAGTTTTCCTTATTAAGATTTCTAGCTTCTTTCACCAGTTTATCTGCATTTTTCATTGCCTGTAATATTAACTTGTGCAGGTGACCATTCAAGAGAAAGCAGACTTTACCTAATTCCTGTAACTCCTGTATTTAAATACAGTATTTAATTCCTTCAAACCTTCACCGGTTTTTCTATCACCGGACTTATACAGAAAAAGCACACGTGGGAATTTGTTTTCAAGCATATGCGCAACATATTTGACGTTTTTGGATTTCGTGGAATTGTTCAACAGTATAATATATGTAAGTACCAAAAAGTTTAATAGTCTTCCTCTTCAGTTACAGTAATATTTTCATATAGTATTACTTGCACTTATTTTTAAAAATCTGTGCTCAAAGAAATGCACTATAATCTTGGGATTGTAACGAAAATTGGCATGAAAATATGTGTCAGATAAATGTACCCGATAGAAATACAACTTGAGTGCAGATTGCATAGTTCTACCAAAGGGTGATGAGCTTCGTTCTACCTGGTGCATGGAAAAGGCCCACTGAATCTTTTTGCCTGTACTTAATGTGTTACAGAGGGATGCTTTTTCATTAGAAATGCTGTCACGCCGTCATCGATGCCAATATGATCAGCTGTCAGAGCAGGAAGAATTTGTCAGTAACGCGAGCCATCCTATGGCGTGATAATCGCAGCAAAAGTCTTTTTTTTTATGTAGGCGACGCCATATAAGTACTTATGAGCACGAATCTAAACCCTGTCTTGCTGATTTGCGATGTTTCTTTCATCATTTTTTCTCTAAAACCCGTAGTATTTCGAGTTCTTACGCATTATAATGCATATTTTTGGAAATGCACTTCGTTCTCTTCCGTAGAAAGAAGGTCCCAAATTTTAATCTTTTTCTAACAACAAAATAAAAAAGAACATTATAAATTATAAATGTTTTAATTTTCGAGCATGAGCGGGAACGCGCGATACAACATATTAAAAAGTGATTACATTTGAGCCTTATTAGGTTTTAACGTGTGACGGGAATAATTTTTCACAATTGGCTATATATCGCACCACTGGCGTAGTTTTTTGAATTGACGGCATTGGACGATGGTGAGTGAGTGAGTGAATATTAAAGTCGCACTGTTCAGCTACACGAGAGCTTTTGGCGACGGACCTCGTAATTTTGAGCCATGGTCAAGTGGCGAGGATGACACCTGAGCTGGCACCCTTCTCTCCCACATCAACGGGAGGACGTTTGAGCTCTAGATAGATTTAACGTGCATCGCTCCCCTAAAAAAAACCGCGATAGCCAAGTGGCCAAGATATCGGATCATGGCTGGCGTGTCATGAGTTCGAGCCCAGTATCACTAAAAACCCACCATACAGGGGAGCAATGCACGTTAAAACTGTCGAGAGCTCAAACGTCCTCCCGTTGGTGTGGTAGTTAGGAGAGGGGGATCCAGCTCAGGTGTCATCTTCGTCACTTGATCATGGTTCAAAATTACGAGGTCCATCGCAAAAGCCTTCGTGTAGCTGAACAGTGCGACGCCGACGTTAATATTCACTTACGCCTCTACACGGTGGGTCTTCAGTGGTACTAGGCTCGAACTCATGACATGCCAGCCACGATTCGATACCTTGACCACTAGGCTACCGCGATCACACAACATGCAAGTACCAATCTTTCATACAATATTTTCCCTCTTGGAACTTACCTATTATTGCAACCAATTGGCGACATTTTATGAAACGAAGCACCTGGTAGACAATTCAGTACGTACGACACATAGGAAATCGGGGTTGCCAACTTGGCGAATAATTAATAGAGTTGGCGAACGTCGCGATAATATATAGAAGTACCTCCCTCTTTATAGAGGCAAATATATTTCAGATTAATTGATGGGGAAGGGGTCTCAAAAATTTATTTTAGGGATGCTTTTCATCTTGCGTATTTCTTGAGAAACATAATAAGCTATTTTTTTTTATTCCTAAAACATATTCAAAAAAATAATCTTTTTCCTCTTTTAAAATCAGTCCATCCTAATCTCTGAAAGTCATTTTGATATACGATTGCTTACCATTATAAATGGAAAAGTGAAAAATATAAAAAAAATTTAGAAAAAAATATGTTTATTCCCAAAAAAAAATCATTGTAGTAAATTATCTTGAATTTGCATTCAACTCTTTTAAAAAATTAAACTAATAAACGAGTTTTAAATCTTGATTCATTTATCTTCGCTTTATTAAGAGAGAAAAATTCGCCATTTTTTTTTCTCCCTCCTGCCTTCGATACTTTAATTTTATTCATACACTTTTCAGCACTTTTTATCGCATTCCTAATTAAAACCCATCATGAATTTTTCAGAAACTTTCCCTAAAAATATCACGTTGAGTTACATATTCAAGATATATTTATTCTAAAAATACAATTATATTAAATGTAATGCATAAAAGCATGAAATCTTAAACAAGATATGGGAGTTAGAACAATCAAAATAATTTTTGTTTATTTTTATTTTTTAATACATCTTCAAGAAAGAAAATTTTTAAGCCTAATCGAATATAGATCTAATCTAAGAGCAAAACATTTAAAGAGTTTTTGATAAGCTTCTGATATTTTATAAAGTAATTGAACTATATTTAATTTTTAAGAATTGTGAGGAGGAGTTGATAATTAAACTTTATAGCAAAATATATAAGTTGATCTTTTTTTTTCTCCTTTCTTCATTTAATTAGAAAGAGCCATGTTTGTAAATAACAACTAAGGACGTAACTTTTTGTTTTAATTAGAATGTAAATGTTTAATTAATTTTAAAGGAAATTGAATATAAATTACTGATTTTTATCTAAGCATTCATTTGAGTTCTAATTTAAAACATTTTTAATGAAGAAAATTCTCTTGAAAGTACTTGGTTACCCATTCAATGAACTAATAAATTTCGAAATTTAAGAAATTCGAAATATTTAGCCATTTTTTTAGTTATTAAAAGCATTGAAACTGATTTCTTAAAACTGAATCCTACGAGAAAATACCCAATTAAATTACTACTGTGTTTTATATATCTGAGGATACTTCAAAAATTACAGGGATATAAATACTTAAGGCATAAATTCAAAGACGTTGGAAGATCTTCAGACTTGTTTGTAGAATCGAATTTAATTCTTACGTTTTGAATAAAAATTTAAAATTTTGTTAATTATTTAAGTTTGCTAGTTGTATAAAATTAATGTATAAAATTCATTCGTGTTCGTAAAAACTACAGCACCATTAAGGGTTCATCCGAATTAAACATAATTTATTCCACAAATGCTTTGTATGAACTAAATAAAGGATTAAATTTACAAAACATGTATATATATATATATATATATATAAATGCGTTGGAATAACCACAGACCTTTTTAGGCAAGGCCCAACTGGGCCGGGTCTAGAGCCTCGGAGGGGGAGGGCAATCATCTCGTTATTGACTTGGCATCAATAAGATCATGTGATCTAAATTTCAATTATTAAAAATATTCTCCAAAATTATAGTTTAAAAATACTAAAAAACACCTTTCATAGTTAATCGAATTAAGTTGTAACTTCATCTCTTAGTCACCAAATCTGGAAATGGGATCTGAAATTAGTGGCCAGATGCGGGATGGGGTCTGAAAATGGGAAGTCATTAATCTTGTTGATCCTGATCAGGACATTGGAACAAAATTGTTTAATTATTGTATTGTCGTCGGTCTTGGACAAGTAAGCAAAATTTCGGATTAATCTGACCTTTTAAAGTGGGTATGAATTGAGTTCCAAGATTCCGTTACATACAAGTGAAGCTTATATAAGGGTGTTAAAAAGTGGTATGACAATAGCTGTATGACAAGATATTATTATTATATCAGGTCCATCGTTTGTATCTAGGTCTAAGCCTACCACCATGCATTGTCATTTAGTCTATTTTTTTTTCTAGGTTTGTGGGTCATGGACATTTATTTTTTACGGATTACCACTTGTACGAGTATTTGACTACCTATGTTATATACTGTCTACTTAAAAAGAAAATAGGTGGGAGCTACTTTTGCATAGAGGCACAGACAGTGGCGTTACGGAGAATATAAGGGGCCCCCTGTAAAATCAGGTTTTGCCTTTAATGATTTATAAATTGGTTAAATACGTACAGGCTTTGGGGGTGCTGGAATCCTGCCCCCCCCCCGTGATGAGAGTGTTTCAGGGGTGTACGTTACGCCACTGGGCCTAGGGCCTCAAAAAGTCTTAAGACGTCACTAGCAATAACTGCTTCTGTGCGAGGGGGAATATAATCCAACCGATTTAGAATCGGTGCAAATAGCATTCCAGATTATTTTTTGTTCGAATCCAATTCGAATATCTGTATCAGTAACGAGATAAGTGCTTAGGATATGACGCTGATAAAATCTTAGACATATTCAACGGGAAATATATCTTTTGTATAGCTAGAACTCGGAATAAGCTGTTTCTTTTCTCTAATTAAATAAATTCTACTGCATTCTTCGCACTTCGTGAATTCACATTAACTTGTTAAGTGAAGGCTTATTTATTAAAGACACGCACTATAAAGCAACACGAGGGCTTTTGGTTAAGGACATTGTAATTTTGAACTCCCGTTAAGTGACGAGGGGAATATCAGAACTGGTATTCTGTTCTTCAAACATCCACTCTTTCGTGCTAACGTGAAGCCATGACAAATTTAAAATGCATCAACCTCTTCACACGGGGGGTTTTCAGTGCCACACTAGAGGTTGAACTCGTGTGTGTGTGTGTGTGTGTGTGTGTGTGTGTGTGTGTGTGTGTGTGTGTGTGTGTGTGTGTGTGTGTGTGTGTGTGTGTGTGTGTGTGTGTGTGTGTGTGTGTGTGTGTGTGTGTGTGTGTGTGTGTGTGTGTGTGTGTGTGTGTGTGTGTGTGTGTGTGTGGCCACAAATTCGTAATCATGCCCTCTAGAATACCGCAGCCACCATTTACCTGCTGAAGCACAGCGCCAAGGAAAGTTACGATTTCCAGCTCCAGTTCTTATCTGATGCACCTGTTGCTGTTGAGATTAACTCAACAGTTGAAATAGCTCACGAAACTGCACAACGGCGTTCCAGAACATGATTAACATTCTTCCCAGTAAATATTGGTCTCTAATGTGGCTTTTTTACTACACCTAAAAATAAAATGAGATTCATTGCAGGGGTAACTCGTTGGCAATCGGCACGCCAGTGCCTATGTCGAATAGCTCAAGTGAAAGAGTTTGAAGGGAAATTTTTCTTATGTCGACGGTCCCTTGGAAGTCGTATATTTTTCCTTGAGTGTAATCCCGTTTAACTCGAGAACGTCCGGGATTTCTATGACCCTTAAACGTCCACCGGTATCATTTCGACACACCGCGATATAATATATATATATTGTAAATGCTTTAACTAAATAATTGCGAGACTACTGCTCAGTAGTGTTTAATTTTAAGACTTTTTAATATTATTTCATGTAATTATCGTATATAATGACCCTTTATATCATAAAAAACTGACGTTGACATTATATTTCGCGAAGCTTACTGGACTCCTGCTTCGTCGCAAAACACTTCGTCGACTTCGAGTCTCAAATCTGCCAGGAACATTACTATTATGCGGTATCCATTCTGTGCCATCCCTAGCGATTTTTACAGGATTTACTGGATTATTAATTACATCTGCACTTTCTTCGGACTCTTCGCAGTCACTTTCATTCAATTTTATGTCTTCATCGGAATCTAAATTAAAGAGCCGATTCATTCTCAGAAAACTCTCGTAAAAAAAATTAACAATTTCATCTCAAGGCTTTGACCTTTTCTAAGAGCCATCATTTCAGGATGTTTTCTCTGCACTAAGTTTGAAAATTAAATGAAATTTTTTTACGAATAGAAATGAACAAATGCTATGCAACGAAACAACGATATTAGTATAACTGACTCATTTCCGCTGTGAGCCCAATAACATTGCATTTAAGGTCAAACAAAAGTGCGATATTGATTCTGGAAGTTAGTTTTACTAAAGGTATCTACTCTCTCTCTTAGTGAACTATCTTTTGTTGAACGACAGCTTTTTATAATGATAAATTGCCTCGATATCGAAATGATACCATTGAACCTTCTAGCTATATTTGGCTGTAAAATTACTCCTAATTAACCTAGAACCACAAAACTTTTTCGGTGTAATCACCAGTGAAAATCATTAAAAGTGACGAAAAACTTTAAAATTCCCTACAAAAATGCGGAAAGGAGAACAAAGTAAATAGGTTCCGGTGTCCAATTGACACCGACGGACGTTCTAGCGTTAAAGGTACTCTTGTGCATAGTCCACAGTGACGCAGATGCTGACAAATGGGAAAATACTAGGAAACTCGGGTAGCAGTGCTCCAAATTTGGGAGGACGCTGTACAGAACGTCACAACCTTTCGGTTAAGGTAACTTTCATCCCTAGCTGACATAAGCTTTCGTCATTCATTGTTAGGCTTCGATTCTTACCGTGCTCTTGAGCCCACGACTTCCACACTAACTTCTGTGTCGTGTGTGACGTCACATCCCGTACAAGTACAACTGAACAAGAAAAAACACCCCTTCAAATAATTGGTTCTCGTTTAATTTCAGTAACTTTTTCATAAGCCGTCCTTTGAAGTCGAAGAAATAATCGATTGTGATTTCTCATAAAACGTGGCGGCAAATAAACATAAATTACTTTCAACGCTCCTCTCTATTTACATGGCTAAATCAGCAATTCAGAGAACGCTGCTCACTCCGCGCATGCACGATGACTAAAATTCTAATCATTTAAACAAAATAACCCAATTTATATTTGTTGTCATATTATTTTTAACTCTTCTTGTGTAAGAATTTCATCTATGTTCCAATATTTGCTAACAGTTCTAAATACGAAAGTATCGTTTCGAAAGTAGAAAATACTTTCAATTGTGTGCGCTAAATTCATGTGACGTCATAGTCGCGTGGTAAATGCAATCACGTGTTTTTAAGCCAATTAGTTTATCCGATTTGCTGTTGCCAACTTTTGCTTTTTATAGAAACTTCATTATAAAAAGAACATATTTGTCAACAATAATAAGACAAATGGATACATCATTTCAAAGTATCCGTATAATGTAAGAATTTTTTTTAATTTTGGAAAACGTTTTGAAGACTCTTAATGTTTGAACACATTTTTACGTAATTATCGAATCTGAAATTTTATCTAAATTTTGCAAATAGAACAACAAGTACGAGTCTAATATTAGTTTTTAGTTCATAGGGGGAACAACTGATTGCAGTTATCAAATCAGTCAGGAATTCAGCCCATTGCGTGCTACGTCCGTATAAAATAAACAAATATTTACATCAATACCTAATTGTAATATTTAAGCATATTCATGCTGTAAAACACATTACAAAGAGTAAAATAATGCGTATATCTGTGAGAGAAAATAGAAATGATTCTGTGAATTCCAATTTAGTAGTGAAGAATTTTTAATGCACGCTTTCGAAACGAGTTCAATTTATTCAAAATAATTTCATCGCCACTTTTAAAAATAAGTTCCATTTCTCGACATATTTTAAATTTAAAATATAAATAATTATTATTTATTCTTTTTTGGATTAAAAAAATCCATTTATCAATGTCAAATAAATATACACGAAATAAATTGAGAATATTTTCCAAAATACAAATTTACGAGTCTCTGCTCAGAATGCATACAGTATTCTTAATTCGATTGAAGGTTTTCGAACGTGGGTGTATTTTTAATGAGAGGGAATGTATTTGCACGTCCAATTACTTACCCATCAACTTTATTCTAATGCGGGATTCCACCGCGTTCCAAATAGCAAAGGCGAAACAAGGATTAGAACAATTCATTATGACATTTCTTTCAGCAGAAACAAAAAAAATGAAAAAAAGGTATTGAGACAGCTTTTTAAGTATCCAAGCCTCTTTCGTTTAAAAATTAATCTCGATTTTCCAAATGACTTATTTAGAATTTAATCCTTTTCTTCTAATTTTTAGGATGAGGCTTTCTTTCCCCCTTCCTTTTCCTTTGGAGATTACTGAGAATTTTAGGCGTAGCTTATAATGGAATAAGAAACATTTTTTTCCACGATGGAGTTTTATTAATATTTCAGTCGGATGGATATTTCTTAGATTTAGATATTTTTCGCTCAAATCTTGGATTTTTTTTCCCCCTTTTCATTTCAAAATTCGCATGCGCTTTTTAAAAAAAAATATTAGGATTAATTATCCTGAAGATAAATTTCTTATAATAAAAATAAGGGTAAAAAATAATTGTAACTATTTAAGCATTTTTTTTATTTAACTTTTAAGCAACTATTAATTAATTAATTTACTTAAAAAACTATGTGTTAAAATCAAAACAGATACTCCTAATGTGTTTTAATTAAGTATTTTTTGTTCATAAATTATTGTATACTTTTGCAATAGAAAAAAAACCGAAAATTTCTGAAATGAAGGATATTTTAATTTGAATTTCATATTTCACCTATTCAATGATCCAAATAATATAAAAATAAAACACACACAAAAGATGTCTCTATAATGAAACTAAAAAATATACAAAAACTTATTTTTTTCCCTCTCATGGTTCTGTATATTGTGGGGCTAGAACAATATAAAACATTTATTGTCTGGTATTTTTAAGGGCAATTTAGGAATTTACAAAGCACATTTCTACAATTCTGTGTGAGTATATTTTATTTTTATAGAATTCAATTAGTTAAAAGTTGAAAATCACCAAAAACATTCTTTTTGCAAATGTATTATCATTTATTATATTTTAATATTGTAATACTCCCATGTTGTGGAATACTAATTAATGCAGCCTTTGATGGTTACAGGAACAAGATATTCTTTAATGTTCATGAAGTTCCACAACACAAGGAGATACACACACAAACAAAAATACATAAGACATCAAAGGAGGGAAAGGCTTTCCCTGACTCCACGTGTATCCATGGCTCGGGGACCATCCGGCGGCTCAAGAACTCTGGAAAAAACGTTCTCCTTTCCCCCAAGAACAAGTAGCGCCACCTGGCTGTCGTTATTTGTCAAGGGAAGGCAGAGTTTAAACGTAACCGTTACATTCTCCCCCTACACCGCCGAAGACCATCTCGGCGAGGTGGTGTACTATCAGACAATATGGCATTCTCTCCAGCAGTTCCTCTAGGAATCAATGGTTGTTTGCGAGGCCTTCCTCTTCTCCTCAGAGGTACTACAGGAGAATGGGTCTGTGTGACATTCAGAAAAGGTGTTAAAGCTGATGCATGATAGACACCTAAAGGTTCGTCAGGTTTGTCACAACTAGCTACTACAAATGTGGTGGGGGATCTCTGGGATAGCACAATGTAAGGCCCGTCTCTCCTGGGCATCAGTTTGGCACTCCTGTTTTGACTCGCTTTGCTTAATGGGTGCAGTTGTACCCATACTAGATCATTAACTTTATAGTCAGGACTTGGTCTACGTGATTTGTCAGCAGATGTTTTTTGACGATCTTGACTCATCTCAATATTTTCTTTAATTTGTGACATATATCCTTCAAAGCGTTTTAAATAGGGTGTAAATTCAGGTACAAAATTATCGTTATGTATGACAGATCGTAGATCAGTATTTACTTGGTCTAAAGTTCGTAATTCTCTGGCGAAGGTTAGGTATGCTGCCATGTGATCTGTGGACTCACATTTTGCAGTATTCAATGCGAACCTAATAGCTGGTAGCTTTTCAATCCATAATGTATGGTTGTTACCTACCATCATTGCCAAGCGAGGTTTCAAGTCCCTATTTTTCCTTTCTACTGGATTTGCCTGTGGGTGATATACGGGAATGAGACTTTGATTGATATCCAAGACATAACATAACTGCTGCATTACCGCACTTACAAATTGAGTCCCATTGTCACATATTAGTCGACGGGGCACGCCGTACCTTAGGAAGACTTCATTTAGAAGTGTTATAGCACATTCTTTAGCAGTAGCTTGCTTTAATGGAAATAATTCTACCCATTTTGTGGTGTAATCTTCCACTATGAATATCCACTTCATTCCTTCTCTCGTTTCTGGTAAAGGACCAAAAAGATCAATAGCTATGCTCTCGAATCGTTGAGCTGGAACAGGGGTCTGCAGAAGACCAGCAGGTTTCTGGTTTGTGGCTTTATATCTAATGCACTCTGAACAGCTCTTCACATAATCGGCAATAAATTTCCTCATACCAGTCCAATAATATTTTGAAGAAATTCTAGAAAAGGTACCATCAGCTCCATAATGTCCAGCGGTGGGAGCATCGTGGTGCAATTTTAATATCTTCTCTCTCTCGTGAGTAGGGACAACTAATTGAGCTTCATCGACTTCAACATGAGGTGAGTACCGATATAGTACTCCCTGATTCATCACGTACCCTCTCCCAGTCCAATTGGCAAAGTCAACTCCCTTGTTGTGGTTTTCAAAGCAATTAATTATCTTTTCTAACTCAGGATCCTTCAATTGTTCTGTTCTTAGTTCATTAGCTGTTCTCGTCGGGAAATCAATAATTATAGTTTTAATTCACAAATTTCTTCGTCCTTAGACGCTGGCCTAGAAAGCATATCTGCAATAACATTGCATCTTCCGGGAAAATAATCAATCTTCAGATTGTAAGATTGTATTTGAAGTGCCCAACGGGCTAATCTTCCGGTTGGAGATGTTAAGCTCATCAGCCACTTTAATGGTTGGTGGTCGGATGCCACTGTTATTTCTGCACCTTCAATATACCCTCTAAATTTGTTAAGGGCCCAGACTACAGCCAAGGCTTCTCGTTCTGTTGTCGAGTAATTCTTCTCAGCAGAGCTTAAGAGTCTACTGGCATATTCTATTGGCTGTTCATTGGCGGGGCTTTCTCCTTGTAGCAGAACTGCACCTAGGGCGTAACTACTTGCATCTGTCCGGATGATAAAAGGCTTTTTAGGATCAACTTGCTTCAGTATTGGCGGGGTTATTAAACATTGCTTGAGGGTCTGGAATGCTTGTTGCTCAATTTCCCTCCATTTCCAAGCAGTACTTTTCTTTGTCAAGTTGCTAAGGGGTCTAGCAATATCTGAAAAATTCGGGATGAATTTTCTATACCATGAGCAGGTCTGTAAAAATGACTGTAGCTGCTTTAGATTTCTCGGAGAAGGAATGTTTTGTATCGCTGCAGTTTTATCTTGATCCACCTCTATTCCCTTAGGAGTTATCCATAATCCAAGGTATTTTACACGAGAGCAAACAAACTTACATTTTTCTCTGTTAGCACATAATTTAAATTTTTTAAGTCTGTCGAAGACCCTTCTTAAGTCCTCAATGTGTTGTTCAAACGTTTCAGACAACACAACGATATCGTCTAAATACACCAGAATATTTACATTTGGCAATCCATTACGAAATTGGTCCATAAGACGCTGAAAGGTCGCCGGGCATTGCGAAGTCCAAAGGGCATTCTTTTGTACCTAAATGTACCAAAAGAGCAAACGAATGCAGTCTTGTCCTGGTCCGCTGGATTAACCTCTACTTGATGATAACCGGATTTTAAGTCAAGGGTAGACATAAAAGCAGAAGATTTTGCATCATGTAAAAGAGCATCCATAAGGGGCAGGGGATATTTGTCAGGTATAGTAATCGCATTTAATTTACGATAATCTATGCACAACCTAACAGATCCATTAGACTTGGGCACTAAAACCACTGGAGCTGCGTATGGGGACTCGCATTCTTCTATAATATTATTAGCCAAAAGTTTATCAATTTCTTTCCTTAAGAGTTCTTTTCTGTTTGGAGATAATCTATAAGGTGCAGTTGAAACTGGTGGGTGGTCACCTGTGTTTATAAAGTGTTTCACGAATGGAGTTGGTTCTCCCCCGGGTCTGAAAACATCTTTACTTTCATTAAGTAGCACCATCAAATAATTTCTTTCTTCTACATTCAGGGCCTGTCCTTCTTCTTCTCGTAAATGGAGATATTCAATCTCAGTTTCATCAACAGGTTTGATTTGTAATGGAACATCACTAAGAATTGAATTTGCGGGACAGGAACTACTATTTATTTTGGCAGTGCTGTCGTCTACAGGCAAAGGAACATCTTTTGAGAAAGGTATCTTGAAGCTTGGTTTGTTACCAAAATACCAAAAATTATTACGCATGTCCATTACGATTCCTGATGTCCTTAAAAAGTCAACACCTAGAAGGGTGCGGTTACCCTTTGCATTTGGCAAAAAAATTAAATCGGTTTGGAAAGTTCGTCCACCTATGGTGATTGGCACTTTAGCTTTTTTAACAAGGGATGTGGATTGCTGACCATCAGCTAAATACATAGAAAGGTGAAACTCTGTGAATTTTTGTCCACGATTCTTTAAAAAGTTAAACATTAATTCTCCCCCAACTGATTGGCTGGCTCCTGTATCAGCACAAACTGTGCCTGTAGCTTCATAAACTTGAATGTCAAGTAGAGCTACTGGAGTGGTAAGACAAGTGCACATCTGTATGGCATTGACAGAGGCAGTCTCTTTTTTTTGTAAGCATTTTGGACATTTTGATTTAATAAATCCAGGGTTGCCACAACCATAACAAGAAATAGGTGGGTGACAACCAGTGTTAATATTTCGTGCTGGCATGTAGCTAGAGTTAACAGAAGTACTGTTGTGGTTACCGGAAACATTATTTTCAACTTTGAATAAATTAGGCTTTCTAAACTCCGGATTGCCCGTGTTTCTAGGAAACCGAGGTTTATTTAACTCTGGTGGTTTGGGGAGTTTTGTTAGTTTTTGAGAAGGAAGTTTAACATTTTCATACGAGTCCAGCTTTTCAGCTAACAAGACTGGATCATTAAGTTTTTCCCAACTGTCAAGGAAATGATTCTTATACTCGGGAGGACATTTTTTTTTAATTTGATCTGCAATGATGAGATCTTTTAACGAGTCAAAAGAGTTGACTTCTAATTCCTTTAGCCAACCTTCAAAGAAGCTTCTGAGCTCAAAAAAGAAATCTTTCCATGTGGAATGATCCTGTTTCTGATGTCTACTGAATAGAACTCTGAAACGGTCAGCTGTCAGTTTGAACCTTTGTAATAAAATATTGCGAATGTGGGCATAATTTTTAAACATCTCTTCTGGTTCTCTTGCAATTAATCTGCCAATATCACTTGGAAGGACTCCAATTAAGTGTGATACCCAAAAATCCGCAGGTACATTTAAAAGCTTCATTTGTCTTTCAAACACTGTTAAGAACAATGACATGTCATCTTTATCAGGAATAAATGTGGGTAATACTGTTTTCAGGTCGAGCCTCATGGGGCTAGAATCCATTTGAGGGGCATTACCTAAGGACGGTAGAGGATTTTTTGCTTGTAATTTAAGCTTTTCAAGCTCAAATGCTCTCTGCTCAGCTAGACACTTGTCTTCCCGTTCTATTTTCTTTATGGCTTCATCTTCAAGCGCTTTACGTTCATCAACAATGTTATCCAGCATTTCTTTCACAAACTGCTCATTATCCTTAAAGAATGAGCATGAAGTGATTTTCTCACGCAAATCGATGATTTTATCATCTGAAGTTACATCAACTCGTAGCTCAATTCCTAAATTATAGAGGTCTATCTTTTTTCCCTTTGAGAGGAAGCCATGTTTATCTCTTAAATAAAACTAAATTCAAATTTTTTATGTATACTGGAAGTTGTAAATTAAGTTAGTTATCCCAATAAGCAATTATTACATATTAGCTACTCATTAACAACTGCCTTCCCTGTAGGGAAAAAAACATAAATAAGAGAAACATTTCATAACATATAAAAAGATCCCGTGAAAATCTAAATAAATTTCCACAAACTCAGCTGTGTATCAAGATATAAAGTTAATTATGAGACACGATAGCACATTGAAAAACTGTCACTACATGTTATGCTATGCTAAAGGTATATACTTATTACATGAAAAACATTTAAAGGCTAAATATACCACACTGTGAATCTTAATTAGGAATATGAAATTCTCAAAGTACCCAATATATATACACTTTAAATAATGACAATTGTAAATCCTTATTTGATTGTGAAAATCCTTAGAATGATCATTCATTTATATCCAAAATATACCATAATACTTCAAACACTTAAAATATGCTTATTATTCTATCAGCAACAACAAAAATAATAAAATAAAAAAAATCAATAGAACTCAGTCATAAAGAACATTTTGCAAACAACCTTGAACTGTCTACTCCCTATTTTATTTATTTGTCTATTCAGCATATCACATTCTCTGGATGAATCATAGTTTAAACTAACACAAGCACAGAAAAAGGAAGTGGATACTCATATACTTTTCTTTTTAATATATAAACCTTTTTTTTTTTAAAAAAAATTATTCGACTTCGGATAATTATAACCAAGAATTTCATCGTTTACTCAATATAGCAATTGTTTGTAGCAAATTATTATGTAGCAATTATTTTAAACGCACATATATTTATGAATATTGTTAAACAAGTTGGTTCTGTTTGAAAGCAGAAATGATCTTTCACAGTTTAAATTTCAAGGTATTTTAAACAGCAGATTGAAATAAGAATAAACAAGAATATTAAATTATTTGAAACAAAATATATATATTAATATTTTAAGAAACATACACAATCACATTCTTCAATATTATTTACAAAAGATTTGTTGCATCTACTCACAGATTTAATTTTTCGTTTTGTTCAACCACACAATCTCTGAAAGAGATTTTTCTTTAAAAGAACAGATTATATATATATATATGTTGCAAGCACAATTCGCGCATTTAAATGACATAAGATATTTTCACTTTTTACTCAACACACTATCGATGATTTTTTCCTCTGGCACACACATAACACTTTCACTTTTGGTTTTCCAATAAAATCGTGCACTTTCACATTTAGTGTCAGGGCGACACATACATAACACTTTCACTTTGGTTTTCAATAAAATCGTGCACTTTCAGATTTAGTGTCAGGGCGACACATACATAACACTTTCACTTTGGGTTTTCCAATAAAATCGTGCACTTTCACATTTAGTGTCAGGGCGACACATACATAACACTTTCACTTTGGGTTTTCCAATAAAATCGTGCACTTTCACATTTAGTGTCAGGGCGACACACACATAACACTTATACACGTGGTTACTTGTCGAAGGAAAGCAAAATGCCGGTAAAAGAAAACATGTTGGGCAGCCATTATAATACTCCCATGTTGTGAAATACTAATTAATGCAGCCTTTGATGGTTACAGGAACAAGATATTCTTTAATGTTCATGAAGTTCCACAACACAAGGAGATACACACACAAACAAAAATACATAAGACATCAAAGGAGGGAAAGGCTTTCCCTGAATCCACGTGTATCCATGGCTCGGGGACCAACCCGGCGGCTCAAGAACTCTGGAAAAAACGTTCTCCTTTCCCCCAAGAACAAGTAGCGCCACCTGGCTGTCGTTATTTGTCAAGGGAAGGCAGAGTTTAAACGTAACCGTTACAATATGTATTTTATTATATGTATTATTATTTATATTTCGCACAATTCTTTTTTATCTTTATTTCACACATTAATAGTTAAGTTCTATTTTTTCCTTATGCTTTATTACTTTTACATATTAAATCTATTAAATTATGTGTGAAATCTAAAAGTTCAAAAATTACTATAATTTCCTTGTTAGTTATGCTCTTTCTTAGCCCAGTGGCAGTGTATTGCGCTTCCACGCCATAGGTCCAGGGTTCAAATCCTGGACTGAGCAAGGTCGACTCAGCCTTTCATCCTTTCAGTGGGTCGATAAATGAGTACCAAGCTTGCTTGGGAAATGAACACTGGGGGTTTCACGTCAGACTGACCACTTGACTGAAACATCTGCAAATGCACCCCAACGCCTAAGGTCACATAGACTGAGATAGACACAGTAGGCTTTGGCCCTCATGGGCTGTTGCCCTACTGAGTTCAGTTCAGAGAGAGTTGTGTTTTTCTATTATATATGCATTTCATACATTTATTAATTCCACTTAAATGTAATTATTACAGTATAACAACTCATTTTAAAAGCTTTTATTGTGTTTTTTAATTCCTGCTATATCAGCTCGCTTTCTTCCTATATATATTTATTTATCTATTCATATCTTGTTCAAACTTTCAATCTTTAATACAAAGTACTTTTTATTCATCCAATCAAGTTCAAATATTTTTTTTTACTTGTAGTAGATGACACTTGATGTTAATACAGTTTTTTCAAATATTAATTTCATTAATTAACGGTTAATTAAATT
The DNA here is from genome assembly GCA_019973975.1 of Trichonephila clavata. Taxonomy (NCBI): domain Eukaryota; kingdom Metazoa; phylum Arthropoda; class Arachnida; order Araneae; family Nephilidae; genus Trichonephila; species Trichonephila clavata. The sequence continues at coordinate 81,219 of BMAO01019451.1, forward strand.
AACCAGTTTTTGACGCCAACTAAGATTTGTCTCCATTGTTGCAATAATATAACTGTTAAAACAATAACAAAAGTTGGTATATATATATATAATACTTTCTATCCATCCATTCAATTCAAAGTAGAAATTGGCTTAAAAAACTTTATTATATTACTTGTTTGCCCCCCCCCCAATAAAAACAAAATTACTCACAAAACTGATGTGGAAATAATCAATGTTATGTGAATAAAGTCTGGAATTTTATTTGACAATTATGTTTATTTTCCATAATGCCACACATTTCGCGTTCATTATTAATAATATAATTTCGATTAAATAGAAACCTGGCGATAGTTGAAATGATCAAAATCAATTGCAATTACCCTGATACTCATAATAAAGTTTCTACTGTCAGGATGATTTGAAATACTAATAGCTTCTCCATTGTAGTTTCCGGTGAACTATATATATATATACCTATTGTTTCAAATCAAAGTCTATTCTTACTGTGTGGTTGTTATGTACTGAAAATGTTTATGTGAATTATTTTCATTTATATTTATTACCAATTATAATGAAAGGTTTAAATTTTCCTTTGTAGGACTTCGTTCAATTTCAAAAATTAATTTATTTTATCGTCTGGTTTTCAAAATCCTTAATTAAATCTTTATTATAGAAGACTTATAAATGATTAGCAATTACGAATATATTAAATTTTGTTAATTATTTGTCAGTTAATATATGAGAGAATAGCTCTTGTGGGTAGAATTTCGATCAAAACTCTTCCCTCTGTTGACGAGTTTCAAAAATGATTTTTATAGAAATAATTTTTGTATAATGTAAGCGATATTTGCTGAAATACCATCCCATTGCCTTTAAGTTTATTTATTGTTGATGGCAACACAAGAAGTGCTTGTGTTTGTAATATATTTCCTTTAGTTTGCGTTCTAAATGTTTAATTTTTATGATTTTAGAGCCAATATGCACTTATCCATAGAATTGTTTGCACAATTCTCTACAATATAATCTGTTGAAATTGAAAATATATTTTCTGTTGTATATTATTCTTATTCTCAACTTTGTGTTAAAAAAAAGAATTTTCTTTTATATGCCAGAATTCCATTTATCATAATTCTAACGTATATAGGCGCTATACAGCCCCATAATATGTGAGAAGATCATGTTTACTCATCTCTCTTGTGGAGAAATTTTGACTCTCAATCTCTCTCTCTCTCTCTATATATATATATACACTCGTGTCCAAAAGTTAAAAATAAATCGTAAAATGCAAAAAACACAGATAAATATTCGTAAAATTATTCCAAATTTCTTGCGGATATTAATTGGGTGAAGAAGAAACATTGGGTTTATGCAAAACTTCTCAGACGACTACGTCCTGCGAAAACGCGCATGCGCGGAGAACCGATTCACGCAGCATAGGCAGTTCAGACAAGTTTCGTGCAACTGCTGGGCGAAGAAACGTTATTAACCATCAAACAAGGTGAATGATGGCACAAAGACGCCAATTGGACATGTTTACGAAAGGAAGAATCGTTGGAATGCTGGAATTCTCACGATCACAATCCGAAGTGTCTCGAATTCTGAATGTGGACCAGTCTGTGATCTCAAGACTGTGGCAGAGGTTTCAAAGAACGGGAGATGTTACCCTACAACCAGTATCAGGTCGACCAAGAGTCACAACCCCTCGCCAAGATCGATATCTGGTAATAAGTGCGCAACGTCAGAGGGGCATTACTGCCAGAGCACAGGGTTCGGCGCTCACAGTCGCCACAGGAATACGAATTTCGAGACAAACTATTTACAGGAGACTCAATCATGCTGGCTTGAATGCCAGAAGACCAGCAGTTTGCATTCCCCTCACGTCTGTGCATAAACGCGCTCGTTTGAACTGGAGTTTGAAACATCAACATTGGAGTGTAGGTTAGTGGGCCAATGTGATGTTCAGTGACGAGTCCCGGTTTAGTTCTGAGTAGTGATTCTCAGTGAGTAACGATATGGAAAGAACGTGGAACATGTTTTGAACCAAGAAACATAACAGAAAGACATCCTTTTCCATCAAGGGGAGTAATGGTATGGGCAGGCATCATGATGGACGGCCGCACAGACCTCCATTTCTTTGACACGGGGTCTGTGACTGCTCAAAGATACAGAGACGAAGTTCTTGAGCCTTATGTTCGCTTGTTTCGAGGTGCTGTCGGTCCTGACTTCATATTCGTGAATGACAATGCGCCATGTCACCGAGCGGTGCTGATTGATGACTTCCTTGAAACGGAAAACATCCAGCGAATGTCGTGGCCTGCGAACTCCCCTGATTTAAATCCTATCGAGCATGTATGGAATATACTTGGGAGACAAATTGCAGCCC
>BMAO01019452.1:0-18552 GCA_019973975.1 Trichonephila clavata
TTCAATTAGATCAAAAGTTATTGCAATAAAAATTTTCACATTTTTTGGATATTTGGCAGGGAGACGTCATGAACAGGGAAAAAATTTCTAACTCCTATTCCAACCAAACTCAATTTTCTGATGTAAAATCCGACGCTGATCACGAATACATGTAGCGCTTTTCAAAATTTCAATTAGATCAAAAGTTATTGCAATAAAAAGTTTTCACATTTTTTGATATTTGGCAGGGGAGACGTCATGAACAGGGAAAAATTTCTAACTCCTATTCCAACCAAACTCAATTTTCTGATGTAAATCCGACGCTGATCACGAATATATGTAGCTCTTTTCAAAATTTCAATTAGATCAAAAGTTATTGCAATAAAAAGTTTTCACATTTTTTGGATATTTGGCAGGGGAGACGTCATGAACAGGGAAAAAATTTCTAACTCCTATTCCAACCAAACTCAATTTTCTGATGTAAAATCCGACGCTGATCACGAATATATGTAGCTCTTCTCAAAATTTCAATTAGATCAAAAGTTATTGCAATAAAAAGTTTTCACATTTTTTGGATATTTGGCAGGGGAGACGTCATGAACAGGGAAAAAATTTCTAACTCCTATTCCAACCAAACTCAATTTTCTGATGTAAAATCCGACGCTGATCACGAATATATGTAGCTCTTTTCAAAATTTCAATTAGATCAAAAGTTATTGCAATAAAAAGTTTTCACATTTTTTGGATATTTGGCAGGGGAGACGTCATGAACAGGGAAAAATTTCTAACTCCTATTCCAACCAAACTCAATTTTCTGATGTAAAATCCGACGCTGATCACGAATACATGTAGCGCTTTTCAAAATTTCAATTAGATCAAAAGTTATTGCAATAAAAATTTTCACATTTTTTGGATATTTGGCAGGGGAGACGTCATGAACAGGGAAAAAATTTCTAACTCCTATTCCAACCAAACTCAATTTTCTGATGTAAAATCCGACGCTGATCACGAATACATGTAGCTCTTTTCAAAATTTCAATTAGATCAAAAGTTATTGCAATAAAAAGTTTTCACATTTTTTGGATATTTGGCAGGGGAGACGTCATGAACAGGGAAAAAATTTCTAACTCCTATTCCAACCAAACTCAATTTTCTGATGTAAAATCCGACGCTGATCACGAATACATGTAGCTCTTTTCAAAATTTCAATTAGATCAAAAGTTATTGCAATAAAAAGTTTTCACATTTTTTGGATATTTGGCAGGGGAGACGTCATGAACAGGGAAAAAATTTCTAACTCCTATTCCAACCAAACTCAATTTTCTGATGTAAAATCCGACGCTGATCACGAATACATGTAGCTCTTTTCAAAATTTCAATTAGATCAAAAGTTATTGCAATAAAAAGTTTTCACATTTTTTGGATATTTGGCAGGGGAGACGTCATGAACAGGGAAAAAATTTCTAACTCCTATTCCAACCAAACTCAATTTTCTGATGTAAAATCCGACGCTGATCACGAATACATGTAGCTCTTTTCAAAATTTCAATTAGATCAAAAGTTATTGCAATAAAAAGTTTTCACATTTTTTGGATATTTGGCAGGGGAGACGTCATGAACAGGGAAAAAATTTCTAACTCCTATTCCAACCAAACTCAATTTTCTGATGTAAAGTCCGACGCTGATCACGAATACATGTAGCTCTTTTCAAAATTTCAATTAGATCAAAAGTTATTGCAATAAAAAGTTTTCACATTTTTTGGATATTTGGCAGGGGAGACGTCATGAACAGGGAAAAAATTTCTAACTCCTATTCCAACCAAACTCAATTTTCTGATGTAAAATCCGACGCTGATCACGAATATATGTAGCTCTTTTCAAAATTTCAATTAGATCAAAAGTTATTGCAATAAAAAGTTTTCACATTTTTTGGATATTTGGCAGGGGAGACGTCATGAACAGGGAAAAAATTTCTAACTCCTATTCCAACCAAACTCAATTTTCTGATGTAAAATCCGACGCTGATCACGAATATATGTAGCTCTTTCAAAATTTCAATTAGATCAAAAGTTATTGCAATAAAAAGTTTTCACATTTTTTGGATATTTGGCAGGGGAGACGTCATGAACAGGGAAAAAATTTCTAACTCCTATTCCAACCAAACTCAATTTTCTGATGTAAAATCCGACGCTGATCACGAATACATGTAGCTCTTTTCAAAATTTCAATTAGATCAAAAGTTATTGCAATAAAAATTTTCACATTTTTTGGATATTTGGCAGGGGAGACGTCATGAACAGGGAAAAAATTTCTAACTCCTATTCCAACCAAACTCAATTTTCTGATGTAAAATCCGACGCTGATCACGAATATATGTAGCTCTTCTCAAAATTTCAATTAGATCAAAAGTTATTGCAATAAAAAGTTTTCACATTTTTTGGATATTTGGCAGGGGAGACGTCATGAACAGGGAAAAAATTTCTAACTCCTATTCCAACCAAACTCAATTTTCTGATGTAAAATCCGACGCTGATCACGAATACATGTAGCTCTTTTCAAAATTTCAATTAGATCAAAAGTTATTGCAATAAAAAGTTTTCACATTTTTTGGATATTTGGCAGGGGAGACGTCATGAACAGGGAAAAAATTTCTAACTCCTATTCCAACCAAACTCAATTTTCTGATGTAAAATCCGACGCTGATCACGAATACATGTAGCTCTTTTCAAAATTTCAATTAGATCAAAAGTTATTGCAATAAAAAGTTTTCACATTTTTTGGATATTTGGCAGGGGAGACGTCATGAACAGGGAAAAAATTTCTAACTCCTATTCCAACCAAACTCAATTTTCTGATGTAAAATCCGACGCTGATCACGAATATATGTAGCTCTTTTCAAAATTTCAATTAGATCAAAAGTTATTGCAATAAAAAGTTTTCACATTTTTTGGATATTTGGCAGGGGAGACGTCATGAACAGGGAAAAAATTTCTAACTCCTATTCCAACCAAACTCAATTTTCTGATGTAAATCCGACGCTGATCACGAATACATGTAGCTCTTTTCAAAATTTCAATTAGATCAAAAGTTATTGCAATAAAAAGTTTTCACATTTTTTGGATATTTGGCAGGGGAGACGTCATGAACAGGGAAAAAATTTCTAACTCCTATTCCAACCAAACTCAATTTTCTGATGTAAAGTCCGACGCTGATCACGAATACATGTAGCTCTTTTCAAAATTTCAATTAGATCAAAAGTTATTGCAATAAAAAGTTTTCACATTTTTTGGATATTTGGCAGGGGAGACGTCATGAACAGGGAAAAAATTTCTAACTCCTATTCCAACCAAACTCAATTTTCTGATGTAAAATCCGACGCTGATCACGAATACATGTAGCTCTTTTCAAAATTTCAATTAGATCAAAAGTTATTGCAATAAAAAGTTTTCACATTTTTTGGATATTTGGCAGGGGAGACGTCATGAACAGGGAAAAAATTTCTAACTCCTATTCCAACCAAACTCAATTTTCTGATGTAAAATCCGACGCTGATCACGAATATATGTAGCTCTTTTCAAAATTTCAATTAGATCAAAAGTTATTGCAATAAAAAGTTTTCACATTTTTTGGATATTTGGCAGGGGAGACGTCATGAACAGGGAAAAAATTTCTAACTCCTATTCCAACCAAACTCAATTTTCTGATGTAAAATCCGACGCTGATCACGAATATATGTAGCTCTTTTCAAAATTTCAATTAGATCAAAAGTTATTGCAATAAAAAGTTTTCACATTTTTTGGATATTTGGCAGGGGAGACGTCATGAACAGGGAAAAAATTTCTAACTCCTATTCCAACCAAACTCAATTTTCTGATGTAAAATCCGACGCTGATCACGAATATATGTAGCTCTTTTCAAAATTTCAATTAGATCAAAAGTTATTGCAATAAAAAGTTTTCACATTTTTTGGATATTTGGCAGGGGAGACGTCATGAACAGGGAAAAAATTTCTAACTCCTATTCCAACCAAACTCAATTTTCTGATGTAAAATCCGACGCTGATCACGAATACATGTAGCTCTTTTCAAAATTTCAATTAGATCAAAAGTTATTGCAATAAAAAGTTTTCACATTTTTTGGATATTTGGCAGGGGAGACGTCATGAACAGGGAAAAAATTTCTAACTCCTATTCCAACCAAACTCAATTTTCTGATGTAAAATCCGACGCTGATCACGAATACATGTAGCTCTTTCAAAATTTCAATTAGATCAAAAGTTATTGCAATAAAAAGTTTTCACATTTTTTGGATATTTGGCAGGGGAGACGTCATGAACAGGGAAAAAATTTCTAACTCCTATTCCAACCAAACTCAATTTTCTGATGTAAAATCCGACGCTGATCACGAATACATGTAGCTCTTTTCAAAATTTCAATTAGATCAAAAGTTATTGCAATAAAAAGTTTTCACATTTTTTGGATATTTGGCAGGGGAGACGTCATGAACAGGGAAAAAATTTCTAACTCCTATTCCAACCAAACTCAATTTTCTGATGTAAAATCCGACGCTGATCACGAATACATGTAGCTCTTTTCAAAATTTCAATTAGATCAAAAGTTATTGCAATAAAAAGTTTTCACATTTTTTGGATATTTGGCAGGGGAGACGTCATGAACAGGGAAAAAATTTCTAACTCCTATTCCAACCAAACTCAATTTTCTGATGTAAAATCCGACGCTGATCACGAATACATGTAGCTCTTTTCAAAATTTCAATTAGATCAAAAGTTATTGCAATAAAAAGTTTTCACATTTTTTGGATATTTGGCAGGGGAGACGTCATGAACAGGGAAAAAATTTCTAACTCCTATTCCAACCAAACTCAATTTTCTGATGTAAAATCCGACGCTGATCACGAATACATGTAGCTCTTTTCAAAATTTCAATTAGATCAAAAGTTATTGCAATAAAAAGTTTTCACATTTTTTGGATATTTGGCAGGGGAGACGTCATGAACAGGGAAAAAATTTCTAACTCCTATTCCAACCAAACTCAATTTTCTGATGTAAAATCCGACGCTGATCACGAATACATGTAGCTCTTTTCAAAATTTCAATTAGATCAAAAGTTATTGCAATAAAAAGTTTTCACATTTTTTGGATATTTGGCAGGGGAGACGTCATGAACAGGGAAAAAATTTCTAACTCCTATTCCAACCAAACTCAATTTTCTGATGTAAAATCCGACGCTGATCACGAATATATGTAGCTCTTCTCAAAATTTCAATTAGATCAAAAGTTATTGCAATAAAAAGTTTTCACATTTTTTGGATATTTGGCAGGGGAGACGTCATGAACAGGGAAAAAATTTCTAACTCCTATTCCAACCAAACTCAATTTTCTGATGTAAAATCCGACGCTGATCACGAATACATGTAGCTCTTTTCAAAATTTCAATTAGATCAAAAGTTATTGCAATAAAAAGTTTTCACATTTTTTGGATATTTGGCAGGGGAGACGTCATGAACAGGGAAAAAATTTCTAACTCCTATTCCAACCAAACTCAATTTTCTGATGTAAAATCCGACGCTGATCACGAATACATGTAGCTCTTTTCAAAATTTCAATTAGATCAAAAGTTATTGCAATAAAAAGTTTTCACATTTTTTGGATATTTGGCAGGGGAGACGTCATGAACAGGGAAAAAATTTCTAACTCCTATTCCAACCAAACTCAATTTTCTGATGTAAAATCCGACGCTGATCACGAATACATGTAGCTCTTTTCAAAATTTCAATTAGATCAAAAGTTATTGCAATAAAAAGTTTTCACATTTTTTGGATATTTGGCAGGGGAGACGTCATGAACAGGGAAAAAATTTCTAACTCCTATTCCAACCAAACTCAATTTTCTGATGTAAAATCCGACGCTGATCACGAATACATGTAGCTCTTTTCAAAATTTCAATTAGATCAAAAGTTATTGCAATAAAAAGTTTTCACATTTTTTGGATATTTGGCAGGGGAGACGTCATGAACAGGGAAAAAATTTCTAACTCCTATTCCAACCAAACTCAATTTTCTGATGTAAAATCCGACGCTGATCACGAATACATGTAGCTCTTTTCAAAATTTCAATTAGATCAAAAGTTATTGCAATAAAAAGTTTTCACATTTTTTGGATATTTGGCAGGGGAGACGTCATGAACAGGGAAAAAATTTCTAACTCCTATTCCAACCAAACTCAATTTTCTGATGTAAAATCCGACGCTGATCACGAATATATGTAGCTCTTTTCAAAATTTCAATTAGATCAAAAGTTATTGCAATAAAAAGTTTTCACATTTTTTGGATATTTGGCAGGGGAGACGTCATGAACAGGGAAAAAATTTCTAACTCCTATTCCAACCAAACTCAATTTTCTGATGTAAAATCCGACGCTGATCACGAATACATGTAGCTCTTTTCAAAATTTCAATTAGATCAAAAGTTATTGCAATAAAAAGTTTTCACATTTTTTGGATATTTGGCAGGGGAGACGTCATGAACAGGGAAAAAATTTCTAACTCCTATTCCAACCAAACTCAATTTTCTGATGTAAAATCCGACGCTGATCACGAATATATGTAGCTCTTTTCAAAATTTCAATTAGATCAAAAGTTATTGCAATAAAAAGTTTTCACATTTTTTGGATATTTGGCAGGGGAGACGTCATGAACAGGGAAAAAATTTCTAACTCCTATTCCAACCAAACTCAATTTTCTGATGTAAAATCCGACGCTGATCACGAATACATGTAGCTCTTTTCAAAATTTCAATTAGATCAAAAGTTATTGCAATAAAAAGTTTTCACATTTTTTGGATATTTGGCAGGGGAGACGTCATGAACAGGGAAAAAATTTCTAACTCCTATTCCAACCAAACTCAATTTTCTGATGTAAAATCCGACGCTGATCACGAATATATGTAGCTCTTCTCAAAATTTCAATTAGATCAAAAGTTATTGCAATAAAAAGTTTTCACATTTTTTGGATATTTGGCAGGGGAGACGTCATGAACAGGGAAAAAATTTCTAACTCCTATTCCAACCAAACTCAATTTTCTGATGTAAAATCCGACGCTGATCACGAATACATGTAGCTCTTTTCAAAATTTCAATTAGATCAAAAGTTATTGCAATAAAAAGTTTTCACATTTTTTGGATATTTGGCAGGGGAGACGTCATGAACAGGGAAAAAATTTCTAACTCCTATTCCAACCAAACTCAATTTTCTGATGTAAAATCCGACGCTGATCACGAATACATGTAGCTCTTTTCAAAATTTCAATTAGATCAAAAGTTATTGCAATAAAAAGTTTTCACATTTTTTGGATATTTGGCAGGGGAGACGTCATGAACAGGGAAAAAATTTCTAACTCCTATTCCAACCAAACTCAATTTTCTGATGTAAAATCCGACGCTGATCACGAATACATGTAGCTCTTTTCAAAATTTCAATTAGATCAAAAGTTATTGCAATAAAAAGTTTTCACATTTTTTGGATATTTGGCAGGGGAGACGTCATGAACAGGGAAAAAATTTCTAACTCCTATTCCAACCAAACTCAATTTTCTGATGTAAAATCCGACGCTGATCACGAATACATGTAGCTCTTTTCAAAATTTCAATTAGATCAAAAGTTATTGCAATAAAAAGTTTTCACATTTTTTGGATATTTGGCAGGGAGACGTCATGAACAGGGAAAAAATTTCTAACTCCTATTCCAACCAAACTCAATTTTCTGATGTAAAGTCCGACGCTGATCACGAATACATGTAGCTCTTTTCAAAATTTCAATTAGATCAAAAGTTATTGCAATAAAAAGTTTTCACATTTTTTGGATATTTGGCAGGGGAGACGTCATGAACAGGGAAAAAATTTCTAACTCCTATTCCAACCAAACTCAATTTTCTGATGTAAAATCCGACGCTGATCACGAATACATGTAGCTCTTTTCAAAATTTCAATTAGATCAAAAGTTATTGCAATAAAAAGTTTTCACATTTTTTGGATATTTGGCAGGGAGACGTCATGAACAGGGAAAAAATTTCTAACTCCTATTCCAACCAAACTCAATTTTCTGATGTAAAATCCGACGCTGATCACGAATACATGTAGCTCTTTTCAAAATTTCAATTAGATCAAAAGTTATTGCAATAAAAAGTTTTCACATTTTTTGGATATTTGGCAGGGGAGACGTCATGAACAGGGAAAAAATTTCTAACTCCTATTCCAACCAAACTCAATTTTCTGATGTAAAATCCGACGCTGATCACGAATATATGTAGCTCTTTTCAAAATTTCAATTAGATCAAAAGTTATTGCAATAAAAAGTTTTCACATTTTTTGGATATTTGGCAGGGGAGACGTCATGAACAGGGAAAAAATTTCTAACTCCTATTCCAACCAAACTCAATTTTCTGATGTAAAATCCGACGCTGATCACGAATACATGTAGCTCTTTCAAAATTTCAATTAGATCAAAAGTTATTGCAATAAAAAGTTTTCACATTTTTTGGATATTTGGCAGGGGAGACGTCATGAACAGGGAAAAAATTTCTAACTCCTATTCCAACCAAACTCAATTTTCTGATGTAAAATCCGACGCTGATCACGAATACATGTAGCTCTTTTCAAAATTTCAATTAGATCAAAAGTTATTGCAATAAAAATTTTCACATTTTTTGGATATTTGGCAGGGGAGACGTCATGAACAGGGAAAAAATTTCTAACTCCTATTCCAACCAAACTCAATTTTCTGATGTAAAATCCGACGCTGATCACGAATACATGTAGCTCTTTTCAAAATTTCAATTAGATCAAAAGTTATTGCAATAAAAAGTTTTCACATTTTTTGGATATTTGGCAGGGGAGACGTCATGAACAGGGAAAAAATTTCTAACTCCTATTCCAACCAAACTCAATTTTCTGATGTAAAATCCGACGCTGATCACGAATACATGTAGCTCTTTTCAAAATTTCAATTAGATCAAAAGTTATTGCAATAAAAAGTTTTCACATTTTTTGGATATTTGGCAGGGGAGACGTCATGAACAGGGAAAAAATTTCTAACTCCTATTCCAACCAAACTCAATTTTCTGATGTAAAATCCGACGCTGATCACGAATATATGTAGCTCTTTTCAAAATTTCAATTAGATCAAAAGTTATTGCAATAAAAAGTTTTCACATTTTTTGGATATTTGGCAGGGGAGACGTCATGAACAGGGAAAAAATTTCTAACTCCTATTCCAACCAAACTCAATTTTCTGATGTAAAATCCGACGCTGATCACGAATATATGTAGCTCTTTTCAAAATTTCAATTAGATCAAAAGTTATTGCAATAAAAAGTTTTCACATTTTTTGGATATTTGGCAGGGGAGACGTCATGAACAGGGAAAAAATTTCTAACTCCTATTCCAACCAAACTCAATTTTCTGATGTAAAATCCGACGCTGATCACGAATACATGTAGCTCTTTTCAAAATTTCAATTAGATCAAAAGTTATTGCAATAAAAAGTTTTCACATTTTTTGGATATTTGGCAGGGGAGACGTCATGAACAGGGAAAAAATTTCTAACTCCTATTCCAACCAAACTCAATTTTCTGATGTAAAATCCGACGCTGATCACGAATACATGTAGCTCTTTTCAAAATTTCAATTAGATCAAAAGTTATTGCAATAAAAAGTTTTCACATTTTTTGGATATTTGGCAGGGGAGACGTCATGAACAGGGAAAAAATTTCTAACTCCTATTCCAACCAAACTCAATTTTCTGATGTAAAATCCGACGCTGATCACGAATACATGTAGCTCTTTTCAAAATTTCAATTAGATCAAAAGTTATTGCAATAAAAAGTTTTCACATTTTTTGGATATTTGGCAGGGGAGACGTCATGAACAGGGAAAAAATTTCTAACTCCTATTCCAACCAAACTCAATTTTCTGATGTAAAGTCCGACGCTGATCACGAATACATGTAGCTCTTTTCAAAATTTCAATTAGATCAAAAGTTATTGCAATAAAAAGTTTTCACATTTTTTGGATATTTGGCAGGGGAGACGTCATGAACAGGGAAAAAATTTCTAACTCCTATTCCAACCAAACTCAATTTTCTGATGTAAAATCCGACGCTGATCACGAATACATGTAGCTCTTTTCAAAATTTCAATTAGATCAAAAGTTATTGCAATAAAAAGTTTTCACATTTTTTGGATATTTGGCAGGGGAGACGTCATGAACAGGGAAAAAATTTCTAACTCCTATTCCAACCAAACTCAATTTTCTGATGTAAAATCCGACGCTGATCACGAATACATGTAGCTCTTTTCAAAATTTCAATTAGATCAAAAGTTATTGCAATAAAAAGTTTTCACATTTTTTGGATATTTGGCAGGGGAGACGTCATGAACAGGGAAAAAATTTCTAACTCCTATTCCAACCAAACTCAATTTTCTGATGTAAAATCCGACGCTGATCACGAATACATGTAGCTCTTTTCAAAATTTCAATTAGATCAAAAGTTATTGCAATAAAAAGTTTTCACATTTTTTGGATATTTGGCAGGGGAGACGTCATGAACAGGGAAAAAATTTCTAACTCCTATTCCAACCAAACTCAATTTTCTGATGTAAAATCCGACGCTGATCACGAATACATGTAGCTCTTTTCAAAATTTCAATTAGATCAAAAGTTATTGCAATAAAAAGTTTTCACATTTTTTGGATATTTGGCAGGGGAGACGTCATGAACAGGGAAAAAATTTCTAACTCCTATTCCAACCAAACTCAATTTTCTGATGTAAAATCCGACGCTGATCACGAATATATGTAGCTCTTCTCAAAATTTCAATTAGATCAAAAGTTATTGCAATAAAAAGTTTTCACATTTTTTGGATATTTGGCAGGGAGACGTCATGAACAGGGAAAAAATTTCTAACTCCTATTCCAACCAAACTCAATTTTCTGATGTAAAATCCGACGCTGATCACGAATATATGTAGCTCTTTTCAAAATTTCAATTAGATCAAAAGTTATTGCAATAAAAAGTTTTCACATTTTTTGGATATTTGGCAGGGGAGACGTCATGAACAGGGAAAAAATTTCTAACTCCTATTCCAACCAAACTCAATTTTCTGATGTAAAATCCGACGCTGATCACGAATACATGTAGCTCTTTTCAAAATTTCAATTAGATCAAAAGTTATTGCAATAAAAAGTTTTCACATTTTTTGGATATTTGGCAGGGGAGACGTCATGAACAGGGAAAAAATTTCTAACTCCTATTCCAACCAAACTCAATTTTCTGATGTAAAATCCGACGCTGATCACGAATACATGTAGCTCTTTTCAAAATTTCAATTAGATCAAAAGTTATTGCAATAAAAAGTTTTCACATTTTTTGGATATTTGGCAGGGGAGACGTCATGAACAGGGAAAAAATTTCTAACTCCTATTCCAACCAAACTCAATTTTCTGATGTAAAATCCGACGCTGATCACGAATACATGTAGCTCTTTTCAAAATTTCAATTAGATCAAAAGTTATTGCAATAAAAAGTTTTCACATTTTTTGGATATTTGGCAGGGGAGACGTCATGAACAGGGAAAAAATTTCTAACTCCTATTCCAACCAAACTCAATTTTCTGATGTAAAATCCGACGCTGATCACGAATATATGTAGCTCTTTTCAAAATTTCAATTAGATCAAAAGTTATTGCAATAAAAAGTTTTCACATTTTTTGGATATTTGGCAGGGAGACGTCATGAACAGGGAAAAAATTTCTAACTCCTATTCCAACCAAACTCAATTTTCTGATGTAAAATCCGACGCTGATCACGAATACATGTAGCTCTTTTCAAAATTTCAATTAGATCAAAAGTTATTGCAATAAAAAGTTTTCACATTTTTTGGATATTTGGCAGGGAGACGTCATGAACAGGGAAAAAATTTCTAACTCCTATTCCAACCAAACTCAATTTTCTGATGTAAAATCCGACGCTGATCACGAATACATGTAGCGCTTTTCAAAATTTCAATTAGATCAAAAGTTATTGCAATAAAAAGTTTTCACATTTTTTGGATATTTGGCAGGGAGACGTCATGAACAGGGAAAAAATTTCTAACTCCTATTCCAACCAAACTCAATTTTCTGATGTAAAATCCGACGCTGATCACGAATATATGTAGCTCTTCTCAAAATTTCAATTAGATCAAAAGTTATTGCAATAAAAAGTTTTCACATTTTTTGGATATTTGGCAGGGAGACGTCATGAACAGGGAAAAAATTTCTAACTCCTATTCCAACCAAACTCAATTTTCTGATGTAAAGTCCGACGCTGATCACGAATACATGTAGCTCTTTTCAAAATTTCAATTAGATCAAAAGTTATTGCAATAAAAAGTTTTCACATTTTTTGGATATTTGGCAGGGGAGACGTCATGAACAGGGAAAAAATTTCTAACTCCTATTCCAACCAAACTCAATTTTCTGATGTAAAATCCGACGCTGATCACGAATACATGTAGCTCTTTTCAAAATTTCAATTAGATCAAAAGTTATTGCAATAAAAAGTTTTCACATTTTTTGGATATTTGGCAGGGAGACGTCATGAACAGGGAAAAAATTTCTAACTCCTATTCCAACCAAACTCAATTTTCTGATGTAAAATCCGACGCTGATCACGAATACATGTAGCTCTTTTCAAAATTTCAATTAGATCAAAAGTTATTGCAATAAAAATTTTCACATTTTTTGGATATTTGGCAGGGGAGACGTCATGAACAGGGAAAAAATTTCTAACTCCTATTCCAACCAAACTCAATTTTCTGATGTAAAATCCGACGCTGATCACGAATACATGTAGCTCTTTTCAAAATTTCAATTAGATCAAAAGTTATTGCAATAAAAAGTTTTCACATTTTTTGGATATTTGGCAGGGGAGACGTCATGAACAGGGAAAAAATTTCTAACTCCTATTCCAACCAAACTCAATTTTCTGATGTAAAATCCGACGCTGATCACGAATACATGTAGCTCTTTTCAAAATTTCAATTAGATCAAAAGTTATTGCAATAAAAAGTTTTCACATTTTTTGGATATTTGGCAGGGGAGACGTCATGAACAGGGAAAAAATTTCTAACTCCTATTCCAACCAAACTCAATTTTCTGATGTAAAATCCGACGCTGATCACGAATACATGTAGCTCTTTTCAAAATTTCAATTAGATCAAAAGTTATTGCAATAAAAAGTTTTCACATTTTTTGGATATTTGGCAGGGGAGACGTCATGAACAGGGAAAAAATTTCTAACTCCTATTCCAACCAAACTCAATTTTCTGATGTAAAATCCGACGCTGATCACGAATACATGTAGCTCTTTTCAAAATTTCAATTAGATCAAAAGTTATTGCAATAAAAAGTTTTCACATTTTTTGGATATTTGGCAGGGGAGACGTCATGAACAGGGAAAAAATTTCTAACTCCTATTCCAACCAAACTCAATTTTCTGATGTAAAATCCGACGCTGATCACGAATACATGTAGCTCTTTTCAAAATTTCAATTAGATCAAAAGTTATTGCAATAAAAAGTTTTCACATTTTTTGGATATTTGGCAGGGGAGACGTCATGAACAGGGAAAAAATTTCTAACTCCTATTCCAACCAAACTCAATTTTCTGATGTAAAATCCGACGCTGATCACGAATACATGTAGCTCTTTTCAAAATTTCAATTAGATCAAAAGTTATTGCAATAAAAAGTTTTCACATTTTTTGGATATTTGGCAGGGGAGACGTCATGAACAGGGAAAAAATTTCTAACTCCTATTCCAACCAAACTCAATTTTCTGATGTAAAATCCGACGCTGATCACGAATATATGTAGCTCTTTTCAAAATTTCAATTAGATCAAAAGTTATTGCAATAAAAAGTTTTCACATTTTTTGGATATTTGGCAGGGAGACGTCATGAACAGGGAAAAAATTTCTAACTCCTATTCCAACCAAACTCAATTTTCTGATGTAAAATCCGACGCTGATCACGAATATATGTAGCTCTTTTCAAAATTTCAATTAGATCAAAAGTTATTGCAATAAAAATTTTCACATTTTTTGGATATTTGGCAGGGGAGACGTCATGAACAGGGAAAAAATTTCTAACTCCTATTCCAACCAAACTCAATTTTCTGATGTAAAATCCGACGCTGATCACGAATATATGTAGCTCTTCTCAAAATTTCAATTAGATCAAAAGTTATTGCAATAAAAAGTTTTCACATTTTTTGGATATTTGGCAGGGGAGACGTCATGAACAGGGAAAAAATTTCTAACTCCTATTCCAACCAAACTCAATTTTCTGATGTAAAATCCGACGCTGATCACGAATACATGTAGCTCTTTTCAAAATTTCAATTAGATCAAAAGTTATTGCAATAAAAATTTTCACATTTTTTGGATATTTGGCAGGGGAGACGTCATGAACAGGGAAAAAATTTCTAACTCCTATTCCAACCAAACTCAATTTTCTGATGTAAAATCCGACGCTGATCACGAATACATGTAGCTCTTTTCAAAATTTCAATTAGATCAAAAGTTATTGCAATAAAAAGTTTTCACATTTTTTGGATATTTGGCAGGGGAGACGTCATGAACAGGGAAAAAATTTCTAACTCCTATTCCAACCAAACTCAATTTTCTGATGTAAAATCCGACGCTGATCACGAATACATGTAGCTCTTTTCAAAATTTCAATTAGATCAAAAGTTATTGCAATAAAAAGTTTTCACATTTTTTGGATATTTGGCAGGGGAGACGTCATGAACAGGGAAAAAATTTCTAACTCCTATTCCAACCAAACTCAATTTTCTGATGTAAAATCCGACGCTGATCACGAATACATGTAGCTCTTTTCAAAATTTCAATTAGATCAAAAGTTATTGCAATAAAAAGTTTTCACATTTTTTGGATATTTGGCAGGGGAGACGTCATGAACAGGGAAAAAATTTCTAACTCCTATTCCAACCAAACTCAATTTTCTGATGTAAAATCCGACGCTGATCACGAATACATGTAGCTCTTTTCAAAATTTCAATTAGATCAAAAGTTATTGCAATAAAAAGTTTTCACATTTTTTGGATATTTGGCAGGGGAGACGTCATGAACAGGGAAAAAATTTCTAACTCCTATTCCAACCAAACTCAATTTTCTGATGTAAAATCCGACGCTGATCACGAATACATGTAGCTCTTTTCAAAATTTCAATTAGATCAAAAGTTATTGCAATAAAAAGTTTTCACATTTTTTGGATATTTGGCAGGGGAGACGTCATGAACAGGGAAAAAATTTCTAACTCCTATTCCAACCAAACTCAATTTTCTGATGTAAAATCCGACGCTGATCACGAATACATGTAGCTCTTTTCAAAATTTCAATTAGATCAAAAGTTATTGCAATAAAAAGTTTTCACATTTTTTGGATATTTGGCAGGGAGACGTCATGAACAGGGAAAAAATTTCTAACTCCTATTCCAACCAAACTCAATTTTCTGATGTAAAATCCGACGCTGATCACGAATATATGTAGCTCTTCTCAAAATTTCAATTAGATCAAAAGTTATTGCAATAAAAAGTTTTCACATTTTTTGGATATTTGGCAGGGGAGACGTCATGAACAGGGAAAAAATTTCTAACTCCTATTCCAACCAAACTCAATTTTCTGATGTAAAATCCGACGCTGATCACGAATACATGTAGCTCTTTTCAAAATTTCAATTAGATCAAAAGTTATTGCAATAAAAAGTTTTCACATTTTTTGGATATTTGGCAGGGGAGACGTCATGAACAGGGAAAAAATTTCTAACTCCTATTCCAACCAAACTCAATTTTCTGATGTAAAATCCGACGCTGATCACGAATACATGTAGCTCTTTTCAAAATTTCAATTAGATCAAAAGTTATTGCAATAAAAAGTTTTCACATTTTTTGGATATTTGGCAGGGGAGACGTCATGAACAGGGAAAAAATTTCTAACTCCTATTCCAACCAAACTCAATTTTCTGATGTAAAATCCGACGCTGATCACGAATATATGTAGCTCTTTTCAAAATTTCAATTAGATCAAAAGTTATTGCAATAAAAAGTTTTCACATTTTTTGGATATTTGGCAGGGGAGACGTCATGAACAGGGAAAAAATTTCTAACTCCTATTCCAACCAAACTCAATTTTCTGATGTAAAATCCGACGCTGATCACGAATATATGTAGCTCTTTTCAAAATTTCAATTAGATCAAAAGTTATTGCAATAAAAAGTTTTCACATTTTTTGGATATTTGGCAGGGGAGACGTCATGAACAGGGAAAAAATTTCTAACTCCTATTCCAACCAAACTCAATTTTCTGATGTAAAATCCGACGCTGATCACGAATACATGTAGCTCTTTTCAAAATTTCAATTAGATCAAAAGTTATTGCAATAAAAAGTTTTCACATTTTTTGGATATTTGGCAGGGGAGACGTCATGAACAGGGAAAAAATTTCTAACTCCTATTCCAACCAAACTCAATTTTCTGATGTAAAATCCGACGCTGATCACGAATACATGTAGCTCTTTTCAAAATTTCAATTAGATCAAAAGTTATTGCAATAAAAAGTTTTCACATTTTTTGGATATTTGGCAGGGGAGACGTCATGAACAGGGAAAAAATTTCTAACTCCTATTCCAACCAAACTCAATTTTCTGATGTAAAATCCGACGCTGATCACGAATACATGTAGCTCTTCTCAAAATTTCAATTAGATCAAAAGTTATTGCAATAAAAATTTTCACATTTTTTGGATATTTGGCAGGGGAGACGTCATGAACAGGGAAAAAATTTCTAACTCCTATTCCAACCAAACTCAATTTTCTGATGTAAAATCCGACGCTGATCACGAATACATGTAGCTCTTTTCAAAATTTCAATTAGATCAAAAGTTATTGCAATAAAAAGTTTTCACATTTTTTGGATATTTGGCAGGGGAGACGTCATGAACAGGGAAAAAATTTCTAACTCCTATTCCAACCAAACTCAATTTTCTGATGTAAAGTCCGACGCTGATCACGAATACATGTAGCTCTTTTCAAAATTTCAATTAGATCAAAAGTTATTGCAATAAAAAGTTTTCACATTTTTTGGATATTTGGCAGGGAGACGTCATGAACAGGGAAAAAATTTCTAACTCCTATTCCAACCAAACTCAATTTTCTGATGTAAAATCCGACGCTGATCACGAATATATGTAGCTCTTCTCAAAATTTCAATTAGATCAAAAGTTATTGCAATAAAAATTTTCACATTTTTTGGATATTTGGCAGGGGAGACGTCATGAACAGGGAAAAAATTTCTAACTCCTATTCCAACCAAACTCAATTTTCTGATGTAAAGTCCGACGCTGATCACGAATACATGTAGCGCTTTTCAAAATTTCAATTAGATCAAAAGTTATTGCAATAAAAAGTTTTCACATTTTTTGGATATTTGGCAGGGGAGACGTCATGAACAGGGAAAAAATTTCTAACTCCTATTCCAACCAAACTCAATTTTCTGATGTAAAATCCGACGCTGATCACGAATACATGTAGCTCTTTTCAAAATTTCAATTAGATCAAAAGTTATTGCAATAAAAAGTTTTCACATTTTTTGGATATTTGGCAGGGGAGACGTCATGAACAGGGAAAAAATTTCTAACTCCTATTCCAACCAAACTCAATTTTCTGATGTAAAATCCGACGCTGATCACGAATATATGTAGCTCTTTCAAAATTTCAATTAGATCAAAAGTTATTGCAATAAAAATTTTCACATTTTTTGGATATTTGGCAGGGGAGACGTCATGAACAGGGAAAAAATTTCTAACTCCTATTCCAACCAAACTCAATTTTCTGATGTAAAATCCGACGCTGATCACGAATACATGTAGCTCTTTTCAAAATTTCAATTAGATCAAAAGTTATTGCAATAAAAATTTTCACATTTTTTGGATATTTGGCAGGGGAGACGTCATGAACAGGGAAAAAATTTCTAACTCCTATTCCAACCAAACTCAATTTTCTGATGTAAAATCCGACGCTGATCACGAATACATGTAGCTCTTTTCAAAATTTCAATTAGATCAAAAGTTATTGCAATAAAAATTTTCACATTTTTTGGATATTTGGCAGGGGAGACGTCATGAACAGGGAAAAAATTTCTAACTCCTATTCCAACCAAACTCAATTTTCTGATGTAAAATCCGACGCTGATCACGAATATATGTAGCTCTTCTCAAAATTTCAATTAGATCAAAAGTTATTGCAATAAAAAGTTTTCACATTTTTTGGATATTTGGCAGGGAGACGTCATGAACAGGGAAAAAATTTCTAACTCCTATTCCAACCAAACTCAATTTTCTGATGTAAAGTCCGACGCTGATCACGAATACATGTAGCGCTTTTCAAAATTTCAATTAGATCAAAAGTTATTGCAATAAAAAGTTTTCACATTTTTTGGATATTTG